>JARFJB010002485.1:157500-287500 GCA_036346205.1 Vesta saturnalis | reverse complement strand
ATTCGCCATCCGCTATTCACTATTCGATATTCGGTATTCTCTACGTCATTCGCAATTCGCCATTCGTCATTCGTCATTCGTCGTTCGTCGTTCGTCGTTCGTCGTTCGTCGTTCGTCGTTCGTCGTTCGTCGTTCGTCGTTCGTCGTTCGTCGTTCGTCGTTCGTCGTTCGTCGTTCGTCGTTCGTCGTTCGTCGTTCGCCGTTCGTCGTTCGTCGTTAGTCGTAGGTCGTTCGCCGTTCGTCATTTTGCATTCGTCATACGTGTTGCGTGATTTGTAATTCGCATTTCCCCGTTCACGGTTTGTTATCCGCTATATGCTATTCGCTATTCGCAATTTCTTATTCGCTATTCGCTTTTCGCTATTCGCTATTCGCTATTCGCTATTCGCTATTCGCTATTCGCTATTCGCTATTCGCTATTCGCTTTCGCTATTCGCTATTCGCTATTCGCTATTCGCCATCCGCTATTCACTATTCGATATTCGGTATTCTCTATTCGCTATTCGCTATTCGCTATCCGCTATTCGCTATTCGTTATTCGCTATTCGCTACTCGCTATTCTCTATTCGCAATTAGCTATTCACTATCAGCTTTCCGCTATCAGCCTCTGTCTACTCGACACTGGTCACTCGTCACAAGCCTCTTGTTACTCATTACACGTTACTCGTGCCTCGATCCTCGTTACTCGTTACTCGTTACTCCTTACTCGTTACTCGTTACTCGTTACTCGTTACTCGTTACTCGTTACTCGTTACTTGTTACTCGTTACTCCTTACTCGTTACTCGTTACTCGTTACTCGTTACTCCTTACTCGTTACTCGTTACTCGTTACTCGTTACTCGTTACTCGTTACTCGTTACTCGTTACTCGTTACTCGTTACTCCTTAGTCGTTATTCGTTACTCGTTACTCGTTACTCGATACTCGTTACTCGTTACTCGTTGCCCGTCACTCGTCACTCGTCACTCGTTACTCGTTACTCGTTACTCGTCACTCATCACTCGCCACTCGTCATCCGTCATTCGTCACTCGTCACTCGTCACTTGTTACGAGCCACTCGTCACTCGTCACTCGTAACATGTCACTCGTCACTCGTCATCCGTCACTCGTCACTCGTCACTCGTCACCTTTTGCTCGTCGCTCGTCGCTTATCGCTTGTCGCTCGTAGCTTGTCGCTCGTGGCTGGTTACGCTTCTACGTTCACGTCACTGATCACACGTAACACGTCACCCGCCTCGTCACTTGCCACTCGTCACTTGTCACTAGTCACTCAGTCATAAGTCGTTACCTGTCACCCGTCACTAGTCACTCGCCTTAGGTCCCCAGTCACCCGTCACACGTCACCCGTCACCGGAATTCGTTAGTCATTCGTCATTCGTGATTCATCAATCCACAGTCGTCATATGTCATTTGTAATTCGCCATAAGTCATTCGCCATTCATTCTACATTCGTCGTTAGTTGTGTCATTCGCTATTCGTCATTCCTCATTCGGAATTCGTCATTCGTCATTAGCTATTCGCTATTCGCCATCCGCTATTCACTATTCGATATTCGGTATTCTCTATTCGCTATTCGCTATTCGCTATACGCTATCCGCTATTCGCTATTCGCTATTCGTTATTCGCTATTTGCTATTTGCTATTTGCTATTCGCTATTCGCTATTCGCTATTCGCTATTCGCTATTCGCTATTCGCTATTCGCTATTCGCTATTCGTTATTCGCTATTCGCTACTCGCTATTCTCTATTCGCAATTCGCTATTCGCTATCAGCTTTCCGCTATCAGCCTCTGTCTACTCGACACTGGTCACTCGTCACAAGCCTCTTGTTACTCATTACACGTTACTCGTGCCTCGATCCTCGTTACTCGTTACTCGTTACTCCTTACTCGTTACTCGTTACTCGTTACTCGTTACTCGTTACTCGTTACTCGTTACTCGTTACTCGTTACTCGTTACTCGTTACTCGTTACTCGTTACTCGTTACTCGTTACTCGTTACTCGTTACTCGTTACTCGTTACTCCTTACTCGTTATTCGTTACTCGTTACTCGTTACTCGTTACTCGTTACTCGTTACTCGTTACTCGTTACTCGTTACTCGTTACTCGTTACTCGTTACTCGTTACTCGTTATTCGTTACTCGTTACTCGTTACTCGTTACTCCTTACTCGTTATTCGTTACTCGTTACTCGTTACTCGATACTCGTTACTCGTTACTCGTTGCCCGTCACTCGTCACTCGTCACTCGTCACTCGTTACTCGTTACTCGTTACTCGTCACTCGTTACTCGTCACTCATCACTCGCCACTCGTCATCCGTCATTCGTCACTCGTCACTCGTCACTTGTTACTAGCCACTCGTCACTCGTCACTCGTAACATGTCACTCGTCACTCGTCATCCGTCACTCGTCACTCGTCACTCGTCACCTTTTGCTCGTCGCTCGTCGCTTATCGCTTGTCGCTCGTAGCTTGTCGCTCGTGGCTGGTTACGCTTCACAAGTTACACGTCACTGATCACACGTAACACGTCACCCGCCGCTCGTCACTTGCCACTCGTCACTTGTCACTAGTCACTCAGTCATAAGTCGTTACCTGTCACCCGTCACTAGTCACTCGCCTTAGGTCCCCAGTCACCCGTCACACGTCACCCGTCACCGGAATTCGTTAGTCATTCGTCATTCGTGATTCATCAATCCACAGCCGTCATATATCATTTGTAATTCGCCATTAGTATTCGTCATAAGTCATTCGCCATTCATTCTACATTCGTCATTAGTTGTGTCATTCGCTATTCGTCATTCCTCATTCGGAATTCGTCATTCGTCATACGTCATTCGCAATTCGCCATTCGTCATTCGTCGTTCGTCGTTCGTCGTTCGTCGTTCGTCGTTCGTCGTTCGTCGTTCGTCGTTCGTCGTTCGTCGTTCGTCGTTCGTCGTTCGTCGTTCGTCGTGCGTCGTTCGTCGTTCGTCGTTCGTCGTTCGTCGTTCGTCGTTCGTCGTTCGTCGTTCGTCGTTCGTCGTTCGTCGTTCGTCGTTCGTCGTTCGTCGTTCGCCGTTCGTCGTTCGTCGTTCGTCGTTCGTCGTTCGTCGTTCGCCTTTCGTCGTTCGTCGTTCGTCCTTCGTCCTTCGTCGTTCGTCGTTCGTCGTTCGTCGTTCGTCGCTCGTCGTTCGTCGTTCGTCGTTCGTCGTTCGTCGTACGTCGTTCGTCGTTCGTCGTTCGTAGCTCGTCGTTCGTCGTTCGTCGTTCGTCGTTCGTCGTTCGTCGTTCGTCGTTCGTCGTTCGTCGTTCGTCGTCTCGTCGTTCGTCGTTCGTCGTTCGTCATTCGTCACTCGTCACTAGGTACTCGTCGCTAGTCATTCGTCACTAGTCACTCGTCCCTCGTCACTTGTTACTCTTCACTCGTCACTCGTCACTCGTCCCTCATCAATCGTCACACGTCACCCGTCACTCGTCACTCGTTACTCTTCTCTCGTGACTCGTCACTCATTACTCTTTTCTCGTCACTCGTCACTCTTCACTCGTCACTCGTCACTGGTCACTCTCACTCACCACTCGTTACTCGTCACTCAACACTCGTCACTCGTCACTCCACATGAGTCACTCGTCCCTCATCAATCGTCACCCGTCACCCGTCACCCGTCACTCGTCACTCGTTACTCTTCTGCCGTCACTCGTCACTAGTTACTCTTCTCTCGTCACTCGCCACTCTTCACTCGTCACTGGTCACTCGTCACTCGTTACTCTTCTCTCGTCACTCGTCACTCTTCACTCGTCACTCGTCAGTGGTTACTCGTCACTCGTCACTCGTCACTCGTCACTCTTCACTCGTCACTCGTCACTGGTCACTCGTCACTCGTCACTCGTCTCTCTTCACTCGTCACTCGTCACTGGTCACTCGCCACCCGTCACTCTTCTCCCGTCACTCGTCACTCGTTACTCTTCTCCCGTCACTCGTCACTCGTTACTCTTCTCTCGTCACTGGTCACTCGTGACTCGTCACTGGTCACTCGTCACCCATCACTCGTCACTCGTTACTCTTCTCCCGTCACTCGTCACTCGTTACTCTTCTCTCGTCACTGGTCACTCGTGACCTGTCACTGGTCACTCGTCACCCGTCACTCGTAACTCGTCACTCGTCACTCGTCACTCGTCGCTGATCACTCGTATGCGTCATCCGCCATCCGCGATCCGTCACTCGTCACTCGTCACTCGTCACTCGTCATTCGTCATTCGTCATTCGTCATTCGTCGTTCGTCGTTCGTCGTTCGTCGTTCGTCGTTCTTCGTTCGTCGTTCGTCGTTCGTCGTTCGTCGTTCGTCGTTCGTCGTTCGTCGTTCGTCGTTCGTCGTTCGTCCTTCGTCGTTCGTCGTTCGTCGTTCGTCGTTCGTCGTTCGTCGTTCGTCGTTCGTCGTTCGTCGTTCGTCGTTCGTGAACAAAATTTTCACTTATACACATAGAACGTATTCTACTTGAAGTATCTGAACCGGTTTTCGAATGGAGAAGAAGTGATACAATTTACTTGCCCAAATACATAGTTGAAGAAGAAAATACAACAATACGTTGATTAGGTTTAAATTCTTAACTTTTTATTTATTGTAAATTTAAAACAGCATTGTAAGAAACATATATTTTTATCCATTAACATAGGTTAATTTTAATTTAAGAACTGTAAATATGTCATGGATAAGGAAAACATAAATAGATAGAACTTGTTGCTTGATTGTGTAAGAGGGAAGAAGTTTTTTTACGAGAAAGTTTTTGTGAAGTAATTTATAAGCCCTCAGTGTGTTAAAATATTCTCTGTCGCGAACACATTCTCTCAAGTTACAGATAATTAGTCTTTCCATAGTTTTTTGCAAAGCTTTGAAAGTATAGATTCTCCGTAAAATTAATTTAAATGTGACAGTCTTCCATATATCTATATGTACATATATATATATATATATATATATATATATATATATATATATATATATATATATAAGATAGATAGTAAATATATGCATCTCTTCAACTAGCCAAATTCTCTTTGGGTTATATATAAACTCAAGAATCGGCTGAAATCATCATTACCAATTTCTTTGGAAGTATTTTTGTGCTCCCGTGTGACTTTTATCGTGCCAGTCTATGTCGGTGTTTTTGTGGATAGCTAAAATTAGTTGTTTGAACCTTTATATTAGTATAGATACTAGATTCTTAGCCAATTATTAGTGATTCAAGTAGGTAGTAAAAATAAGATTGTTGATCCATAGTATTTAATACCCCTTTTTTAAATTAAAACTATAATTACTACTTCATGTTACATATTGTTTTTTATAACTGACAATTGCAAGCGAAGTATCAAATCGAACATTCGAGGAATTTAAATATAAATATACCTATGGAAATACAGGTATTTATTATAAATTAGTTGAACAATTTATTAAAGAGTAAATCGTTACCCAAAAGTTTTTGTCCTTGTCTTTTTAAACACAATAACAATTATTACATTATTATTTGTGTTCTATTTATAATTTTCATTTGACTGAAAAACAATACTGGGTTTAAGTGGGCCAAAACACCAGACAATCCCTAATTTCTAATTGAAAGTGAACGTATACTATTGCTACGTAGTAGCTACTTACCGTGTAGAAACTTATATCGGGCACAAAATCGACCAGTAATGTATTTGGACGAAGCTTTTATTCGTGGAAGTCAAACAGTTCCAAGCAATTGGGTAGATAGTTGCCAACAATGATAGGTCATACCTCCAACTAAAAGTAACAAATTAATCATTGTGCATGAAGGTGGTCCACCTAGCTAAACTTTTAGTCAGGAATCAAGAACGGTAACTACTACGATATTTAGATATGAATGGGGAAACTTTGAAAAGTGGGTTACCACTGTACTTCTGTAAAATGTTCCAAAAGTTTCTGTTAACTCGTTATATGCCAATACGGAAGAAGATCGTGTACCTTTCTTAAACGGTAAAAACCCCGTAATCATAGAATGATTATCAAACAGAAGCGTTACATTAACTCCTAACATGTACCAGCCACAACTATAAGTTTAGTTTAAGCAAACAAAATGCGTAATGTTTCATTGTAAGCGTCAAACATGTGGGCCCATAACACTACATCTTCCACCATATAACCTATATCTTAATCTAATTGAAAAATGATACATTGTCTGAAACAGTCTTGCAAGAAGAAACGTTACATTTAAAATGCAAAACATGATCTATCACCACTTGCTCGCCGGAAAAAAGCGTAGAAAAGCAACCTAAATAACAAGAAGATTCAAAGATTATACCTTTATTACTAATTTGTTTTTATATCACTAGCATACATGGTTCGTCACGGCTTCGTCCCTACATTTCTTGAGGAACATTTGATTTTAATGAATGATTTTAACTAATTTACTTATGGCTAACTATAGTCCTGTTTTCTAAAATTTGATAACAATGTCTTACTTTACAGATGGCGTAGTTAGTTCAGTATCCACCGCTTAGAAATATCTGGGAGCAGAAATATCTGATAGGAGTGTGTGATAAAACTCAACTATCCAGATGGTGTTTGTGAGGTTCTATCGCCAAAAATGCCTCAGTTACTCACTAAACAAACTTCCCTTGTCTGTTCTGTTAATCCTATTTCCAACTCATCTTTAGTAGCAAAATAATAAATAATAGTGTCTCTTTTAGTCTCAAATCATAATATGTTAATTCGAATAATTATAAATTTTACTAAGGCAGTCTTTACAAAATCTGCTTTAAAAAAAAAGGAAAAGGCCACATATTTCATTCCCTCCCCAAGGGGAGGGCGTGCTGCACAAGCTTTCCGAGCTCCTTCAGCCACAATCATGGATTCCCAGCATACATACAAACATTACGTATATATGCATGGTGGGATTAAGGATAGGATCAGAAGGAACAGAGTTAGGGTTCTGAGAGGGAAAATACTACCCCGGCATTCGCCTAAGTAGCCCCACATGGTGTGCATATACGCAGTAACCACGCCGCTACATGTGAATGACGAAAACCCCCTAAAAAAACCTCATACAAGGTAGACGGCAACGGGAATCGAACCCATTACCTCCCGAATGCTAATCAGGTCGTGTCACCACTACGCTACCAGCTCGGCCTGCTTATAAAGTGATGGTAACGGCATATACAACATGAGAACGTGTAAATGAAAATAAATTTATTCTCCCATAAAAATTCATTAAAATAGTATTTCTTATATTTTGTATAGCTGGCCGAGGGTAGTACCTTTTATGAAGAAAATAAAATGGATATTTTCTTGTAATACAATTTACGTTAGTTTTGAAGTAGCTTTTATAGTATTTTGTTGTAAATAAATAATCAGGGGTTATACTAATAAAGACAGCGTTGTATTATTTAGTACACTAATTATTTCAGGGTAATTAAAGAACTTATATAATAACAAAGCTAAAACGAATTTGATTTCGTCTAGGTAAATACCGCGGAGGTGTTAATCGTGACGGCGGTGGTGGAATTAACACTGCTTAATTAGCACGTTGACTTTTAATCAAGAAAACACCTTGCTATAACTAGGAAATCAACAATTACTTACGGTGTTCGTTAACACTTTCTAAAGTGCTTCGAAGTGGCATATCTCGCTAAGAAAGACACAAATCTATTTTTTTCAAATGGTTCTAATAGTAACTTTCACCATTATTACACATAATTAAAATATTTATCTTTTTAGGTTTAAATGGTGTATTTTTATGTTTATATTTATAGAATTCTGTACGTATATATATATATATATATATATATATATATATATATATATATATATATATATATGAAACGCTTTATCGCGTCCTTCAAGTATATTTATATATATATATATATATATATATATATATATATATATATATATATATATATATATATATAATCGTCTGTTATAGGAATTGAGCAATCGATTATTAAAACATAACCATGACGTTTCCCACATCGACGAATCACAAATTAGCAATAACTATCAAATGTGAAAGTTAAATTTCAATACATATTTGGTTATCAAATATACAGGACTGTACTGATTTATTTACGAACCCCGTCCAGCTTCAGTTGGCCCAGTTAACAAAATTTTACATATTTTCAATGATTCAAGTTAAATTAGCGAAAATCGGCACTGCTATCCATTTTTATATTAACTTAAACATTTTGAAAACTTATCACACAATATTAACATATCAAATTAAATTGCAAAACAAACAATTACCAACAGAAACAGAAATAAAAATCATTTGGTACTCTCAGCTCTGGGGTGTAGCTTTCGTTACCACTGCGTAACATCACCTTTATTTTTGATAACTGCTTTGATACGGTTAGGCATGCTATTTATTAGTTCTTGCCACTCATAAGCGGTAAACTTATTCCAAATTTCCTACAGCTTTTGCTTAAGTACTGGCCGGATTAGCGCGTAACTGCTTTTTCATAACGTGCCACAATGTCTCAATAGGCGAAAAGTCAGGGCTACTAGACACCCATTCTAACAGTAGAATTTCATTTTCCGAAAGCCATTTCATATATTTTTGGACGTGTGGCATGCAGCGCCATCTTGTTCAAATGTAAAGTCATATCCCCGATTCCTGTTGATTTCCAAAGTGGGCAATAAAGTGCAATTTTCCGACTCATCTGGCCGACATTGAACCCCATGCCATTACAGAAGTTGGAAACTTCACTTTCCTCTTTAAACAGTTCGGATGATATGCTTCATGTTTTTTTACGAATAACCCTGCTACGGCTATCACCCACACAAACCTCAAATCTCGACTCATCACTCCAATGTACGCTATTCCATTGTTGTTTTTTGATTACTAGATTAATATTGTAGCTTACCTTGTAAGTACCGAATCCGAGTTTTTTGGTTTCAGAGTGACAAGTAGACCGGCATACACGTCTTTCAACAGCCTCACTCCACAGTATACTCAATTATCCGTAATTTACATGACTATTGTTTCTCACAATCCTTTCCAAAGCTCTGCTATCCGGGTCTGTTATTGTAGATTTTTTCACATATCGGGGTTTTTGAACAACTGAACCGCTTGATAAGTATAATTTGTTAATATTTCGAGCACTGTATTTAGATAAACCAAGCAATAAACCAATTTTTCCGTTTGATTCTCCCGATTTGTATAAATTTACTATAATTGATCGAACCTTTTCGTCAATTGCTTTCCTCTGCTCATTTTTGTAAAAAATTAAAGTAATAAATGACTTTTTACATTTGCACACTAGCTAATGTCATTTCTATGGATAACAACAGTAGTTCCTACTTCATCCTTCTCCATCAAATTTGTAATAATAAAATAATATACATGCAAATGTTATTTTCTATATTGTTAAGTTTTTTGACATTTCAGGGTTTTGTCAAAATTATAATATAAAATCCATAATTTGTAAATTTGGGTGAAATGTATCACGAAATCTCAGGAATTCTTAAGTGGGCCAACTGAAGTTGGACGGGGATCGTATGGCTTACAAACGGAAACAGATTACATGTAATTAAACTAACGAATTAAATTTATCTAATGTGATGATATATTAGTGGTGGAATCATCTTTTTTATAGATATAATTTGGCTCCCGAACTATATGGGTTTTCTCCAAAAAAAAAGTGGTTTTTATAAATTCTGTTCTGGCCGCATTCATAAAATTAAAATTATGATTGAATTGGAAACAGTGAACCGCTAACACCATTTTTTACTAATTATTTTTATTCCGGTCAAAACAATCCTGTTTATGGTTTTGTATACATCTATATAATTACTGTTTCGTCTGACCTATGTAGACACCGTCACAGTCATTACACCTAATCTTGTAAACCACATTGGATTTGGAGTTGGTATTCACCTTAGTTTTTAATTTTGTGAAAAAATCACCTACTGTTTTGGAGTTATACGTAACTAAATCTTGTTTTAGTTTCTTTGGATGTTAAGTCTTTATTTACTAATGTACCTGAACAATTAGTTTTACAAGCAATTGATAATAAATGGCATCTAATAAAAGACTTCACAGACATTGATATATACATATACATTGATAAATACTAATAACATTTATGTTTTCTAACAATTACTTTTCATACGACAAAAATTTCTCTAAACAAACCTTTGGTAAGGCGATGATGGATAACCATGTATCACCGATTTTAGCAAATATGGTAACGAACACAGTAATGTCAGAGTTACCGTTCTGTGCCCTTCTTATTTTGTTATGTAGACGATATCATAACAGTCATATCAATGGCAGAATTAACAATTTTTTTTTTATTTTTTAGAAATAACACACTTAATTGTTTAGATATAACATTGATTAGAACTAGAAGCGGTGAGCTTCTAACAGACTGATATCGAAAAGACATTAATTCAAACAGAATGTTAAACTATAATTCCAACCATTGCTTAAAATATAAGAAAAATATTATCATTGAATTAAAAAACAGAGTAATTAGGTGAAGCAACCCTTGTTTTCATAAAAAGAACTTGAAAATAATTACAAATTTATTGAGAGCTAACAATTATCCAATTAAGTTTATTCATTCCATATTATACAATAATAAAAACAACAACAATCATATACAACAAAAGAATAATACAGAGAAAGTCAAATACTTTAGTATGCCCTATATAGATGGCCTATAGCGGGCATTGACCCGTTGCCTAAACACTGACACATAATAATTAGTTAAGTATAACTCCAAAACAGTGGGGGATTTTTTCACAAAATTAAAAATTCAAATCTAATGTAGATTACAAGATGAGATGTAATGACTACGAGGGTGTCTATACAGGTCTGACGAAACAGTAATTATATAGATGCATACAAAACTATAAATAGGATTGCTTTGACTAGAATAAAAATAAAAAGGAAAAAACGACGTTAGCGGCTCGTTGTTTCCAATTCAATCATAATTTTAATTTTATGAATGTCACCATTTTAGCTCCAGAAAAGAATTTATCAAAACGACTTTTTTTTGGAAAAAATCCATATAGTTATATGATTCCACCACTAACATATCATCACAATACATAAATTTAATTCGTTAGTTACAGTCCTGTATTTTTGATAACCAAATATGTTTTGAAATTGAGTTTTCACGTTTGATAGTTGGTCATTGTTAATTTGTGATACCTCGATGTGGGGCTTTGTCAATTTACATTTTATTTAATTTTAACGTGTCGGACGCTGTTTACAATTTTATAACTAGTGTTTTAATAATTTATTTACTCTACCTGGGTAAGGTCTTCTGTTCAGTTTTTAACGATATTCTTACGTTCTTGGTTTCTTTGATCAATATTGTTTTGAAGAAGTTTTAATTAATAAAAGAAACGTCAGCGTTGATGTGTTTTAATAGTCGATTGCTATAACCGACGATATACATATACAAATATATATATATATATATATATATATATATATATATATATATATATATATATATGTTCTTGCGGGCTCGTTTCGTGTGGTATTGTTGTTGGTGTTCTGATAAGAACTCCATTTAACGTTGCGACATTTCGGTAAAGTTATAAAGCTGCTTCCAGTTGCCGTACTCTACTCCTCGTGATTCGTACCGAACTGATATCCCTTGCTGTTTCCTGCTTGTTTATATACCAGGTTATTTCCTACTTTCACCTTTACCTCTTTTCCGGTTCTTTTCTATGTTTCTTTCATCGTTGTTCCGTTGATGCGCTGTGCTGCTCAATGTTGCGTGTTTGTTTAATGCTAGTATTCGGAAACCTTTGCCCGTCCTCGCTGGAGTTGAGACTAAGTGGTCGTTTCTCGATTTCAATCGCTGCTCTTATTATCCGTTGAGTTAAGTAGTTGACACTAGCTAGCTTTCTTGTTTCCTCGAAATTTATTGTGTGTGAGGTATTTAGCGTATGTTGGGTTAACGACAATGTTAGAGTATATATTGGACAAAGAAATACAAGAATCAGAGTGAGACGCGATAAACATCAACAAGCACTTAAGAAAAATACTCCACCATCATCGTTAGCCCAACATACGCAAAATACCTTACACACAATAAATTTCGAGGAAACGAGAGTAGCAAGTGTCAACTACTTAGCGGATAATAAAAGAAGCGATTGAAATCGAAAAACGGCCACATAGTCTCAACTCGGAAGACGACGCACAAAGGTTATTAATGCTTGGAAACTAGCATTAAATAAACACACACAACATTGAGCAGCACAGAACATCAACGAAACAACGATGAAAGAAAAACAAAAAAGTAAAGTCGAAAAAGAGAAAGCGGAGAAAGTAGGAGATAACATGGTATATAAACAAGGAGAAGCAGCAAGGGCAATCAGTTCAATACGAATCACGAGAAGTAGAGCACCGGAACTTTATAATCGAAAATGTGACTTTGCCGAAATATCACATATCTGAAGATGGCAAACAAGACTGAAACATCGTTTATCTTCCGACAGGAGTCAGAAACAATAATAAACAACAGCAGGCGCGAGATAACACCCGGAGAAACTGAGGTATTGCATACTATGTATGTATGTATATATATATATATATATATATATATATATATATACAAATTTTCGATTTTTATCTCGCCATTACTATATACGGGAGGCCATCGAAATTGAGAAACACGAACAGAACCTCAACACACGAAACGATTCTGAAAGATTACCCAATATGTGGAAGTTAATGTTCGCCAAACAATCACTTATACCAACAGCACCCACATCTAGAAGAACAGCAACCGACAACGAGAAATCGAAAAAGGGGAAAGTAGCTGAAGTGAAAGTGCTGAAGGTGTACAACACCAGATATAAACAGGAGACCGGACACAGGACGTCAGTTCAATTTGAGTAACACGGAGAGGAGCCAAGCAGTTCAAAATAACCTGAAGATGGCAAAAGGGACTTTAATGACGCGTCGTTTTTGTACTGACAGGAGTCACAGACAATAACAAACAACAGCAATTCCGAGACAACACCCGAAGAAACTACAATATTGCATACTGCACTCGTGAAACCAGAAATTATCTGTGTGAGTGTAATGAGAACGGCGTACGTACTGCGCTAATACAGTAGTGTCCTTTTACGAATTTTATTTTTTATTTAATCTGTCTAATTTTCTCTTTTTTTTTAATACCAAAAAGACATTGTAAACACGAAGAGTTAATCCTATTTACATCATCACTATCTAAACAATTGCCATATACAGTGCCTTGCAAAATTGAAGTGTAATAAAACTAAAGTGTCTATTTCTATAGGGTACTCTGAGCTTACTGTAATATCTCTGCAGGAGTTTACTAATATGTTTTTTATAACGCAAGTTTGTATCTACATACAATCCCAAGTTTTTTTTAAACAACCACTGCACCAACCTTTACGCCTTGAATGATAATTGTAAGTTGGTTTCATGTCTACGTTTTCGACTATCAAAACCGAGTACTGTGTATCCTTTTGGATTTATCGATAGTGATCGGATGAAACCTTAATCAAATGTGACAGTATAATGTGGGGCAAAGTGACCATTATTCACTTCCAGTACGCAGCACAATTGAGTATGAAAGACGTGTAGATGCAAGTAAAATTAGATTGTTATGGAACCTTACAATTTATTAAAAGGTTTTCAAACAGTCTCACTTTTTTAAATTGCTCGGTAAGGTATCAATTAAACATCACAAGAAACGTCACAATTCGCTAAAGTTTCGCATATGACACACAAAAGTTGACTGCGGTCCTTCATGTGTGTATAAAAATTATAATACATCGTAACTAGGGAAGTACATACAGTTTAAGCTTGAATCGATTACGACTTGCCTCCTCGATAGCTCAGATGGAAGAGCCCCACTCTAGCAAAGTGAACGTGTATATATATATATATATATATATATATATATATATATATATATATATATATATATATATATATATATATATATATATATTATTTTAAAATAAATATCAATTGTTATGATAAATAAATTTTATGCACCGAACTAGCGCATACATCTCATACTTGGGGATAGAGTTCAATTACATTTGTTGGGCAAATAAAATAATGATAATTTAAAATTTGATATAAATTTTTTTTTTTATGTGAATTTAATTGCATTTAAAGATAAAGGTGAAATCATGAAATGTTCTTTTTTATATAAATTCCAAATTATAATAAATGGATGGTATGTGAAACAGACTTTAGTTAAACTTGCACAATAACGCATGCGTAGCGTCTTATCTGAAATAAATAGCAGCCAGTCAAAATTGTCAAATAGAAAAATCTTAAAAATGTGAGTTTAACTATTTTATAATTGAAATTGAAATGTTGATAAAATAATAAAGGTTCAATTACTTTACAGATGTTTACACCGTTATTGCACAAACATATACACATATAAATGAATACACAAATGCAGGAAATTACACAAATAATGGAAACAATTTAAGGGTGATGATAAATAAACTCACATGTGTATCTGCATATTTCCAAAAAATGTTTGCATTTGGCTGGTTCCATATAAATCTTGGGTAGGCTCCTACCCATATGTGGTCAACGTTACTGGTTCTTTGTTCAAGGTGGTGCTGCATATACTTCCAATCTTCAACCAATGTACACCTTGTTGAAGGACGACTTTTCTTTGTAGTAATCGTGATGTAACTTATAATTTGCTTAAATAACTTCAACTAAGCACTGTGTTTTTAATTACAATTTATTTAAGTGTTGTTTTAAATGTTTCAAAAATTTACGATTTAACAATTTTATTTTAGGTTCGTAAAACTTTAATTCAAATTCACTTTTTGTTTTAGGTCCGGTTATGGAATATCGTTTATTACTTATTATATGTCGCTCCAGAAAAATAAATATCGATTCAGAAAACTGAATAATTTTATTAACGACAAAAATAAACAAAAACAAAAACACATCAACCGAAATTTTGAATACGTAAAATTTTAATCGAAACAAAACTTTATTATAATAGAAAATTATATCGGTAACCTAACTTTATATTTGATCGTAGGTTAAAAACAATTGTTTCTGATTTCTCGGCTCTTCACTAACCGCGTTTCAAAATTTCCGATAATAACGTAATTTAAAACTTGCATGTTAACACAAAACACTATCAACACTTTGACTTTTTGTTAGTAAAATTAAAAATTTGAAGAGAAATTGGAAGAGAGATAATAATAATTTATTTTATGCTCAAATTATTCTATAAAACTAAATTTGCAAAAACCTTAAAATTAAAACTTAACCTAACTTTATACAAATATACACATAATTTGCGTATCTAACGTCCAAATTACTTAAAATGTTACTCTAGTATGTTGTTAAAACTGTCTTCAACATCAACACTGTTCACTTTTATTGTAATATCTAAAAATTTCTCAACTCAACAATCCATATTGTTAAACACACATCTTCAAAATTTTTACACAAAAAATATTTATATGTAAAATATCCACATGTAAAACTGTTGTTTATACTGTCTTTAATGTTTACAATGCACTACTTCTTCTGCTGCACTTTTTTGTACACTAAGTTTGTGAGTGAAAGCTAAACCATGTCCGCACCATAACCCTTTCTTAAAATTTAAATCTTTCCTGCTTTGTAACTAACTCGATACATGTTCTAGATGTAATTATAAATCTAATCCGTGTGATGAACATCTGTAAGGTTTCTAAAATGCCAAAATACTTTGAATAAACTGTGAATTTAATGAAATATGTTCTACGAACTTAATCGTACTTACAAATATAACTCAATTTGACCTTCCTCACATGCTTCCTATATAGCCCAATGCTTTTTATGATTAAACCAAACTTGTGCAAATTTCACCCAAGTCTGTTTCATCAAATCAAAATCAATTTCTTTCACTCGTTTACGACAGGGACTAGAGGAACACCTTGTATTTTTTGTAGATTTTAGTTCTTTTTTGTATTCTTCCTTATTTTCATTTGCATTAGTAGTTTGCGCGCAATAAATTAAAAACAATAAAAAATCGTTTTGCACGCCTGGCAAAAATTATTAAAAGAAACAGTCTTAGACATGTATTGTCCGAGCACTATAGGTGTGAACTTTAATACAAGTACTTTAACGATACTTTGAGATTAAATATATTTTTCTTATTTTATAAATAAAAAAAGTTTTGTTAGGCATGGAAAAACAACAACGTTTATTTAACAAATAATTTTGACATTACGCTTATGAAATACATAAGTGCCTTCGCGGATAATATATTATTTTTAAAAAATGAATTTTTCAAAGGAAGACATGATTTTTGTATTGGAGAATAGTGATAAAAATGGTTTTTTAGCAATTAGAGTGTGTGCGGCCCGAAAGGCGTCATCCAGAACGAATAAGCTTTAGCAGACTGCTCGAGCATTTTCTTGCAACAGGGAGCGTAGATTACAATAAGGAAGAAAAGATTAAAACGGTTACAAATGAGGAAAATCAATTAGCAATTTTGTTCATAGTTACAGAAAATCCAAACGTTACTCAGGCACTTGTGGGGGAAGAAGCTGGAATAAGTGAAAGGTCAGGTCAGAGAATTTAAAAAATACATAAATTTCGTGCAAACCACATTTAACAATGACTTTCCATGTAGAGTTGAGTTTTGTGAGTGGGCTCGATTCCGCCTTCAAGAAAATCTATTATTTTTATGGACGTTTTATTTTCTGATGAGGCCACATTTTACAACAATGGTTGAGTCAACAAGCATAATTTTCACTATTACGCTATGGAAAATCCAAAAGTCATACGACAAATCGACTACCAACATCGTTGGTCAATAAATATTTGGGGAGTAATTGTTGGAGTATATGTGGTAACAACCGTCACCTTACCGATCAATTGTATTACGAATTTTTAATCAACGATTTACCTGTATTGCTTTTTAATTTACCCGCAAATATACAGGCACAAAATATGTGGTTACAACAAGATGGAGTTCCAGCCGATTTTTTATGACAGATCAGAGCTTTCTTAGAAAACACTTACGAAAACCGTTGGGTTGGAAGAGAAAGACTAGTTAGATGGCCTGAAAGGTTGTCTGATTTAACCAAACTCGACTTTTTGTATGGGGGTATTTAAAGTTGAGCAGAAGATGCAACAAGGAATAATCAACGTGTTGCAACAATTACACCCGAAATGCTCCTAGATGTAGAAAGGTTCTTTCAAGCAAGAATAGACAAATACCTTGAACAAATTCGAAGACATTTTGGACATATTTTAAGATAAATAAGCTGTCAAAATGATTTGTTAAATACACATTGTTGTTTTCCATGGATGGCTACATATTTTTTAAATACTGTATTAATAAAATGGGCATATTTGTGGTTTTTGGTAAATATCCTGATAATGGTCGAGAATTTTAATACACTTGTAATACAAAAAAATATTTGTATTTCAATTCTGCTGGAAATCTTAAGAAAAACTGATTTGAAAATAATCATTTTTGGAACCAAATTTTTAACACCCTGTATAAAATAAGAAAAAATTATTTTATATTGAAGTATTGTTAGATTTAGACCATTTTTTAATTTTATTCTAGGCGTGCGAAACGATTCTGTTTTGTTTTTAATTTATTGCTCGGAATGCGTAAGAAGTATACAGGGTGAATTAGCGACAAGTTTCATTTTCAATTATCTGTCAGATAATTGATTTGACCGAAAAAACCGGGACAGGTCGATTTTGATTTTAAAGGGGACACATTTTCATGTAAGCGTCGTTCTCGTTTGCCAGGGGGGAGGAGTTAACTTAACAATCTTAAATGACAATACCCCACTAGTGACCCATCATTGGAAAGCGTTTGTCCATGGGAATACGCTACACTTTTGTTTTTTAAAACCCGATGACATTTGCCATCCAAAACTAATAGATTTTTAACGAAGTATTAAAAGTACAATTAATCACTTTGTCAAATGTTCAAAATGTCCACCATTAACTTCCATATAAAAGCCTCTTGCTAATACATTTTTGACCAAATCTTAATTGCTTATAATAATCGTCTTCGGTCAGCGTGATTTGGAGAAATTTTGTCAAACTTTGACAGCGATTAATGTGTTTAAGTAAATAGTGTTACTTAATTCTAAAAGTATGGTCTACACTTTGCAAGAAAGGATAGAAATGATTTATCTTTAGTATGAGAACAATCGTTCTGGTATTACTGCTGCTACAATATTTAATAATAGACATCCAGGAAGAAATACATCTCATACGTACATTTCAAAATTGGTAAACAAATTCACCCAAACTGGTTCAGTAAATAATATCAAGCGACGTCCACAACAACTTACCAGGAATGAAGACATTCAAATTGCTGTATTAGGTCACTAAACCTCAGAGAAAGTACTCGCCCATTATCACATGATGCTGGAGTGTCCCAGTAATCGGTGTATCGAATATTAGAAACACAAAAATTTCATCCATACAATATCCATCTTGCGCACGAACTCAATAAAGATGACAATGATCGCGGACTAGAATACTGTAACATTATGACTCAACGTTTGATGCATAGCCCGAACTTCCTACACAACATTTGTTTTTCCGATGAGAGAGCTTTCTACTTAAACGGAAATATTAATCCTAGAATAACAAGAGAGTCACATACACAATGTCCTGAAAATTTAAACGTTTGGGCAGTAATTTTTGGTAGGTTATCTTACGTTCGTTGCACTAGATAATTATTTGATACTGGAGACAACTATTTATTAATTATTATAACATTAATTATTATATTAATAGTTGGTCCACTTTTTTTGACAATAACCTAAATGGTGATAATTATTTAAATTTGTTGGAGGAGCATGTTGAACCCATGATGACGGAGGCAATGAAAATCATCCCAATTATTCCGAAGTTCATTTTCAACAAGGTGGGGCTCCACCACACTATGCTGTTGCAGTTAGAGAGTTCTTAAACGCAACGGTTCGAGGTCAATGAATTGGAAGAAGGGGTCCCATCCAGTGTCCAGTGAGATCTCCAGACTTGAGACCTCTGGATTTCTTCTTATGGGATTATTTGAAGAATAAGGTTTACTCGACAGTTTCCAATTCGTTACAGGAAAGAATAGTGAATGAATGTCACTTAATAACTCCAGAGATCTTGACAAATGTGCGAAGGGAATTTGAAAGTAGACTTTACTTCTGTATGGAGGTTTATCGGATTTTAAAAAACAAACATGTGGCGTATTCTCCATGACAACCGCTTTCCAATGATGGGCCACAAGTGGCATATATCCATTTAAGGCTTTTAAGTGACACTCACCCACCCCCACCCCTAACTAATTATAAACGAGAACGACACTTATATGAAAATTTATCTCCCTTAATCCCGGATTTTTTCGGTAAAATCAATTATGTGACAGATAATCGAATATGAAACTTTTCGCTAATTTGCCCTGCATAGTTAATGATATCGAAAGTTTTGGAAAAATCTATCAAACCTTAAGCAACAAAGTTATTTATTATCAGAGTCTGAAAAATGTCAGTAACGCTGAAAAGTGCTGTAAAACAGCTGACCGGAATCCAGATTGTACAGGCGGTAGTATTAATTATAGGAACGGGTGTTATTAATGCGGTAAAGCAAAGTGATGGACAATATCCGTGAAAGAGGTACTCGTTAATGTGTTATGTGAATCAGAATGACTGATAGAGTATGACTAATTTTATGCTTGTGCCAAAGCTTGTGCTATCAGACCAAACACAATTATTTTTCAAGACACTAATGACTAGAAGCACGACAACTTTAGAGATTAATTTAAAACTAAAACTGTTGTATTTGTAAAAATTATTTAATCTCTGAAAATTGTGATATGGCACACGTTAAAATGGAGATACTACTTGTCCAATGTTTGATGCTCTGCCTTTCTTTTAACCCATTGTAACGTACCCAGCGTTTAATATTAGGTCTCGTACATTCCAAGACAAAATACTCTTCTATTAATACCTGTAAAACCAAAATTTAATCGTGTCTGTATTATTTGTTACACAGTTAGAAATATCTCGTATAAAATTACAGGATCACCGAATGCAATTATTATTTCCTGTACAGATATGTTAAACTATTCTCAGAAAATAAGCGTCTATTAACATTTAATTCATAATTAGTGCTCGAATTAAATGATATCAGAAAATCGTATATTTTCTGTAACCGAATTAAAGTAAATAACTTCAGGGATTATCTACTTCTTGCAATTAAAACGAATATCTTACACGTATTTAATTCAAAACAAAACATTCTATAAATATACAGAAAAAATTGAAACTGTGACTTCGTTGAATGCAATTCACCTATATGGTGCATAATGTTCATAACAAAACTTACATGAACAGAATTTCAATTTTATTTTGATGTAGTACCCACACTGCTTGTCCTGTCTGCAAACATTATTATCACTTCTGTATCTTCAGATAGTTTATTATGTATTTAGTAACAGCTTAAATTTGTATTTTGGTGCGCGTTGAAGAAACTAAAATTGTGTAAAAACTAATATTCACTTTATTGTATCAATACAATCTGTGATTTTGTGCACTGCACGATGACTTGCTTGGCGTCATTCAATCACACAGTTTAACTTATCAACTGTTAACGTTAAGATAACTTTTTAGGCGAAAAATTCACTTATATACGAATATTTATTGCAAACAAGTACATTTCTGATATCACTTTGCTACTGAGGTAATGCTGCAGGTTTAACGTTGTTTTTTAATTCAATTAAAAAAACCTAATCTTTGATAGAATATCTTGTTAAATATAATTGTTGCTCACACATTAGTGTTAGGTCCATAGAAAATCTATATTTTATAACTCTATGGTAAGAATTTAGTTAGACAGTTTGTTTTATTATAAGCATGGCGTGTGTGACAATTTTTAGTTAAAAGAAGTAAGAGTTTTGTTTTAGCTTTTGTTTTCATAAGAATAAAGTTATCTAAGCATAGTGTGCCAATGTATTTCATACATAATACTATATTATGATATAAGTGTATAAGAGGGCCTTTAAAGGACGCGCGACATATTTCAAAACACGACGCGCAGCGGAGTGTTTTGTGAGTCGCAAGGGCTTAAAAGGCCTCTTATGCACGCATATCATACGCTATTTTTTATTACGAATGCATCCTAATCTCAAAAATGTTTTAAACATTAAACACTCTTTTGTACAATTATGTTCAGTAGGCTTTAAAATGATAAAACGTGGTTGTTAGCGATTTGTTCACGTTGCTATAAATAATTTACGTTTTTTGCGTCAAAAAAATGACCCAGAAGGAATCAGATGAATATTGAGCTTGCAGAAAAGCTGGGTTAAGATTGGTTCCAGAAAAATCAAGAAATTTATATTATAAACAATATGACCAGTTACTTGCTTGGATGAAGCGGAAAAAATGTAATGATGTGGATGAAACGGTGATGCTGGCGTACATGATGGAAATGGTAAAGAATATACCCAAAATTTGCTGGTGATACATGGGTGGGATATACCTAGATTTTATTGTAACTGAAAATACAATATTTATGCTAATTTTACGCTTTGTTTTAGTCTGGCGCTTATAAATCCTCCTCCATGTAGTGTATACATTCAAAGTTGCACACAATGCTAAGGATTAAACACGGAATTGACTTAGCATCATATCATAAACTACATGCCTTTATGAAAGGGCTAAACAAACGAGCTGAACCAAGAAAGTTGAATGTTTTTACTGAGAAAGAGATCCAAAAGTTCTTCACTGAGGCTCCTGATAACAATTTCTTGTTCTTAAAGGTAATGTTCTGCGCTAGTTTAGAAATCTAGAAGTGTAGTAATTCGTTATGTTTCGTAGGTTGTTACTATTTGTGACCTATTTGGTTCGTGTAGAAGAGTTGAAATGTGCAACTTACGCCTGTCTGACATTAAACAAGAAGGCGATGTTGCGTTGTTGATTAACACACGTCCATCCAAGACTGACAAAGGACGCAAATTTGCTGTAATCGATTCGAATATTCCATGTGTGCAGCTGTTTAAGAAATACCTCTCTTTACGTCCAGAAAATGTAGAAACAGACAGAGTGTTTTTAAAGTACTATAATAGAAGATGTTTTCGCCAGGTCGTCGGTATCAATACCTTTGATAAATGCCCTTACCAAGTGGTACATGTTTTAAATTTGCCAAATGCTGCAAGATTTACTGGACATTCATTTAGAAGGACTTCAGCCACAATAATGGCGAACAGTGGAATGACAATTGATGAAATGAAGTACAAGTACGGTGGAAATCATCAGCGGTTGCTGCCTTATATATCGAGGACTCTACTATCAAGAAAGTAGAAGTTTCCAGGAGAATTGCCACAGTAGTCAACGACTATCTTGTGCGACGTCTATATTACCAGCTAATGGAATAGGTATTTTTTCCGAGCTTAAAAATGCGGGAATTGAAATATCTAAAAATAGAAATTGTACAATCAATGTTTATTTGAAATAAGAGTATTGCAGTTACTTAGAATAAAGCAATGTTGTTTTTAATTGTGTTCATTCATTTTGATATACTGTAATTTAAACGGCAGGTAAATATCTAGGTAATAAAGGTAGATCAAACGTTTCTATGGCAACCTTTAAAAAAGTAGGCGCATCATGAATATTTTACGCACGCTCCATTACAATGCATGCGTAATAAAATAGTATATTATGATATAAGTGTAAACCACGACGCGCAACGGAGTATTTTGTAAGTCGCAAGGGCTTTAAAGGCCTCTTATGCACGCATATCGTACGCTATTTTTTATTACGAATGCATCATAATAGTAATTTAAACGGCAGGTAAATATCTACGTAATAAAGGTAGATCAAACGTTTCTATAGCAACCTTTAAAAAAAGTAGGCGCATCATAAACATCATTTTACGTACGCTCCAGCGTGCGATAATCGTTATTTATGATGCCTGCGTAATAAAAAGTAATATAACGACAGGTTATGGGCCCAGTTAACTCGGCATAAAATAAAACGTAATAAGTAATAAAAAAAAGCAAAAAAACATGGCTAATAAAATGGGCGAATTAAACGCAATTGAAAAACTTAAAAATGCTGAAGATTATCAAATGTGGACATTTCAAGTTGACACATATTTTAAATCTTATGGTTTATATGACATTATAACTGTCGTTGAAAAGTCAACAGCTCAAACTGGTACTGAATTTATAAAAAGAGATGCAAAAGCACAGCGAATAATCAGAACAACACTGGATAAAAAACCACTAACGTACATAATGAATTATCAAAATTCAAAGGAAATGTACGATGAAATTTGCTCTATATATCAAAAAGATAATGAACAAAATAAATGTATTCTTTTACAAGATTTTTTTAATGTCAGGTACAATAAAACCAAAGACATGGATACACATATATCCTAATTACAAATCAGGCTTAAAAACACAGGTGAAAAAATAGATGACAACATTCTCATTTCAAACATTCTTACTACTCTACCAAAAACATATAAATTCTTTATTAGTGCTTGGTAATTGACACAAGAAAAAGATAGAACCTTAGAAAATCTAACTTCACGATTACTTATGGAAGAAGTTCATCATACCTACTGGTAACAGAACAAGAAGATGCATTGGCTTTCAAAGCAACGGAATATAAGAAAACATCTGACAAAGTATTAAATTTTCATGTTAATGAAACTAACCAATTTGGGAATAACAATCAAATAAAATGTTACAAATGCAATTTACGAAGTCATCTAGCTAGATTTTGTCAAAAGAAAATTTGTAATATCTGCAAAAAGAACAATCACACAGACAAAAATTATTTCTTTAGACAAAGATCTAACGATAAAGATGCTAGCAATTCTAAAACCACATTTCAAACATATACCGATGAAAACAACAAAATAAATACAAAATCTAGCTGGATTTTAGATAGTAGCTCAACATCTCACTTCGCTAATGATCAAAATCTATTAAAAATACTGAGAATACTAATGTAAAAATAAATGTTGCAAAAAATGACCAAGTAATGTTTGCTGATTTAAAAGGTACAATTGAAACGAAATACGTTATTTTTAAAAATATTGTGCACGTACTCGATTTGTCTAAAAACTTATTATCAATAAAATTAATCACACAAAATGAAGTAAAATTCTTAAAGAATAAGGTTGAAATATATAAAGGTCATAAAAAAATAATAGAAGGAGCTATAAAAGAAAGTGGCTTGTATGAAATTGAACTTGAGAATGTACAAAAGGCTTTAATAATTAAAGAAGTGGATCCCTTACAGAATTGGCATATAAAACTAGAACATCATCTATCCATTGACAGTATAAGAAATTTAATAAAAATGGCAGATGGAATAAAAATTAGCAATTATTATGAATCTAAATCTATCTGTGAAGTATACCTTAAAGCAAAGCAAACAAGAAATTCTTTTTCAAGCGATCGAAAAGGGGCTTCTAGGCCATTAGAGATACTACATACAGACATCTGTGGACTAATAGATCCTACAACATAGGATGGAAAGAAATACTTTATTACATTCCTCTGTGACCATACCCACTTTACAATGGTATACCTTTTAGCAAACAAATTTGAGGCTATATGTGCCATAAAAGAATATATACAAGAAGCAGAAGCCAAATGAAATTTAAAACTTTGGAAAATACGATGTGACAATGTAGGAGAGTACAACAGCAAGAATTAAAATCATGGTGTAAAAAGTAAAGGAATTAGATTAGACTACACCATACCAAATTCTCCTCAACTTAACGAAAAAGCTGCTAAACAGAACCCTAATGAATAAGGCGAGAGCGCTTATAGCGGAAAAGCAAATAAATAAAAACATGTGGGGTAAAGCAATTCGCACAGCTGCTTACCTATTGAACAGAAGCCCAACAAATACTTTAGATGTAACACTTTTTGAAAGATGGACAACATATCGTTCCAATTTATCAATGTTACAAGTATTTGGTTCAAAAGCACAAGTAAAAGTTTTAGGACCTTTAAGTAAATTAGACGATCGGAGTAAAAGCTACATTTTTGTAGGATATGCACCAAACGGCTATAGATTGTGGAACGAAATTAAAAGAAGAATAGTAATATCGAAAGACGTCATATTTGAAAATTACACGCTAGAAAAGACTACAGCTAAAATCATAAATATTGAAGATGAAAACGAAACAGATAAAAACAATCAAAATGACAACAATGTGAGTGAAACAGAAGCGGAAAATGAAGAAAAACAAGAAGAAGCTGTAACCGGACGAAATAACACTAAATGGATTGAAGAAATTGAAGAAGAAAAGAAAGCATTAAATAAGAATAATATAAGGACGTACCTTGATAAAAATGAAGTAAAAGGAGATGAAATACTCAGTAGTAGATTCGTGGTTGTGAACAAAAACATGGTGTAAACTTTGATGACATTTACAGTCCTGTAGTGAATATAGATAGATTCTTTAGGAATTGTTTTTCTTTTGCAGCAGAACATCAAAGTAGAATGACGGTTTGATATAAAAACTGCTTTTCTTTATGGTGATATAGACAGAGACATTTACATGACGCTACCTGAAGGTTTTAAAGTAAACAATAAAATTTTCAAACTCGACAAAGCACTATACGGCTTAAAACAAGATCCGCTTCAATGGAACAAATACTTCACTAATTTTTTGATGAACAGAGGAATCAAATATTTGAACTCTGAAAGATGTATTTTCAAGAATGAAGATAATTCGATTATTTTAGCAATATATGTAGACGATGGAATAATTATAGGCATACAAGAAAATACCAAAGAGTTGTTAAATGATATGAAACAAAAATTTGAGTTGACTATTTGTATAAACCCAAATTCTTCGCTTGGTGTAGAAATTAAAAAAGAAAAAGGTTACTTAAGATTGAGTCACTTAAATTATGCACGAAAAATCTTGACTCAATTCAACATAGAAAATTCAAATCCTGTTAAAACTCCCATGATATCTCAAGAAACAAATAATTCAACTAAATACGAAGGAGAGTTTCCTTATAGTAAAGTTGTTGAAATTTTGCTTTATTTGAGTAATAAAACCAGACCCGACCTACCATGCACTATAAATTATTGCAGCCGAAAAATCATCGAACCAACCAATGAAACAATTGAGGTACTTAAAAGGAAGTGAAAGTGTTTACTTTTAAAACAGGTAAAACCGGAAGTGATGAAGGAATTCATTTCAAAGCCTTCAGTGACTCAGATTATGGTGGTGATGTGAATGACAGAAAACGCACAAATGGGTTTACAATCATGCTTAATGGTGCACCTATTGCATGGCGTTCTAAGAAGCGACCAGTTATTGCATTATCAAGTGGCGAAGCAAAATTTATTGCAGCTAGTGAATGTTGTACAGAACTAATGTATGTATCTCAAAGCTTTGTTAGAAGAATTGACAAACAAAAATGTAAATATCGATATGTTTATAGATAACATGAGTACAATACAAATGATTAAATGAGTACTAGAAGTAAACACATTGATATGAAATTTAGATATATGTGAAAAATTCTCAGAAGTTGTTTTAAAAATCCAACATTGTTCCAACCAATTATCAATTGGCAGATATTTTCACTAAGCCGTTACCAGTTGTAAAGTTTAACGCATTTAAGTAGGCTATTATGTCAGAAAGCAACAATTGAGGAAAGTGTTAAATATAATTGTTGCTCTCACATTAGTGTTAAGTCCATAGAAAATCTATATTTTATAACACTGTGGCAAGAATTTAGTTAGACAGTTTGTTTTATTATAAGCATCGCATGTGTGACAAATTTTTAGTTAAAAGAAGAAAGAGTTTTGTTTTAGCTTTTGTTTTCATAAGAATAAAGTTATTTAAGTATACTATGCCAATTTATTGCATACATCAAATAATATAACAACATATCTCACACTCATGCAACAAAAGTGAAATTCCCAAGACGACGATCTAAGACATATAGTAAGCGAGTCATTTGATACCTACACTAAAACTGCCGCGGCGGTCAATTTGACCGTGTGCCTGCTTTAAAATGTTGTTTCTCCGTTGTGCTTGGAGTTACGGTGTTGAGATATGACTTTTTATAGATTTTTTATGTACTTTTAAAATATAAAAAAATATATAAAGAAAATTAAGCCATTTTAGAGCTTTTTTGCAGTATTTTGACCGTTCATATTTCGTAATCAACTTCGAAGTTGTATAACAAAAATAATTACAACGTTGAGATAAAACGATGTGTTTTACTATTATTGTGGTAGTTTTTAGGAGTTTACTGCAAGTCAGAACTTGTTTAGTTGTGTCCAAAATTATGAATGATCTTCACTAGTAGAACAGGAGCACTTGCCGATTTTTATGAACTGGGGCACCTTGGCCGACATTTTTTATATGCCCACGTGGGGGATCGTATTTTTCACACCCTATGGTTTCTGTTCGGAGGCCATTTTCAACCCTTGATGGAATTTTCACCCTAACTAGAGCCCTTTTGGTTTTGTTAAGAACCTTTTTGTCAGTTCACTCCATTTTTTATGGCTTCTTTTCGGGGGGTAATTTTTAACCCCTTGATGGAATTGTTGCTCTAATTCGATTGTATTAAGAGCCTTTTTGGCAGTTAAGCCTCTGGAAGGTAGGCAAATGCGTACCTAAAGTGCTCTGAAACTTAATTTGCTTGTAAGATCTATGTACTAATGAAACCTGTATAAGGTCGTCACTTGTCGTGGCCCCTTAGTTGTGAAACTAATGAATTTGCTTGTATAAGGCCAATCTATTTGTGCGATGACTATGGACTAATGAATACGTTTAACTTATCAACTGTTAACGTTAAGATATAGCGTCACTTAGCGGTAGGACTAGTTAAAGTTTGTTTTTGGCGCCATGCAGTGGTGTATAAACTAATGAACATTTTATGCAATAGCAGTTGATAATGCACGTCCCTCTCTCGGCTCTTTCTCAAACAAACAAATCAATCAATCAGATCAATCAATCAACTAAATCAATCTTAATAAAAACCAAATCATAAGTTACAGTTTACGAAAACCAACTTACAGATCATAATGCTATTGATTTATTTATCCTATCATCGTTAAGTAATTTGAAGAATGTAAATATACAAACCTAATTATCTCCATCACCTTACTGCAACTGGTATTTACCTTTCCATTTCGCAAACTACTTAGAGCCAACTTACAAGAATTTTTATAAAACGATGTTTTGTTATTTACAAGATGCATTTAAAAGATTTCACCTATTTGATAAAACTGTTTTTATGGATTGCAGTTAATTATTATAAACAGTATACATTTCATTATTATAATAGGAAGTGCAAGATGTTCAGTATGTTGTAATTAATGTGTACTAACTATTATGCTAAATTTGTCTGCAAAAATAGATAAACTCTTCAGTATTAGGAGTATGCAATAATATTTTATACCACGTTTTCTACAGATGAATTTTCAAAAATCTTTTAGCAGTCAACATGTTTCACATTCGAATATTATCTACACGCTTATTGAAGTTCATTAATAACCAAGCAACACACAATATCGTCCATCCCCACATGCGCAACCCTTGCACACTTTCATTTCACGCAACTCAAGGCCAACTTACGAAGATAAAACATGTTTGTATCACAAGATGCAAAAAGATTTCACACTTTTTAACTGTTCTACATCAAACATACAAACATTATACAAATATCATCATAACAATAGAACAAACAATAGTTCAAACTAATAATTCTACAAACATCAACAAATGTCTCACAAAACAAACCTAAAACTACAACAAAATCACATTATACCCACGACTTCACAACCCACGAATCTCCAACGTAACATCTACGAAACCCATTAAACCTCATATCAATTACACAAACCACAACACCACAAACTCACAAACCACAACCCACATACCCACAACTGCACAACCCACAAACGCACAAACTCACAAACACCACAAACCACAAACCCACACAACCACAAACACACAAACCACAAACACAAACCACAAACCGACACAAACGCACAAACCACAAACGCACAAACCACAACACACCACAACACCACAACCGACACAACCACCACAACGCAACCACAAACCACACGACGCACAAACCACAACCACAAACCACAACCACAGACACCACACAGAACACACAACACCACACACACGCACAAACCACAACGCACACACGCACAACCACAAACGCACACACGCACACGCACGCACAACCACAACACAACACACACACACGCACACAGCACACGCACACACACACACGACACACACGCACACGCACACACACACACACACACGCACACAGCACAGCCACACGCACACCACACACGCACCACACACAGCACACACGCACACGCACCACACGCAACACGACACGACACACCACCACCACACACAGCACACACACGCACCACACACGCACACACGCACACACGCACACACGCACACACGCACAAACGCACACACGCTCTATTTGTCAGAATAGAATGGTTGAAAAACAAGCAATATACAGTAATTTGATTATCGCATCATTTATAATTAAACAAATGAAAAACTTATTTACAAGATCAAGCAAGATTAGATTAATAAATGCATGGTTTTTAGCATATATTGCCGGATTGAGCGGCAGCAGAGTTATTATTAGAACAGTCGAAAGAAAAACACATCTGAAGGTATGCGTATTATTTTTAATATATATTTTGCTTGATATTGTTCACGAAAATGCCAACAAAGATTTCAATGTGTTATTATAGGAGGAGGCTGTTATAAACCAACCAACTCTGCATCAGCTCTTATTCTAGTCGATCTCTACTCATTTGTTTAGTTAATTAGATAAAGGTGTGAGTGCTACGCTATTTTTTAATAAATACGTATTTGTTGGTTTTAAACTTCGTAGTTATTGATTCGAATGTAATAATAAACCGTTAAAACATTTTGTCTTTTATTTCCGTTATAACAATTTGGTATTTTGAGCAGTGGCTGATTTGAGCAAGCAAGCTGTAATTAATTAAACCAAATCATTATTTTTGAAATGTGAGCTGGTTTTCGTAAACTGTAAGGTATGATCTGGTTTTTATTGAGATTGATTGATTGAATGATCTGATTGATTGATTTGTTTGTTTGAGAAAGAGCCGAGAGGGAGGTGCATGATCAACTTCTATTGCAGAAAATGTTCATTAGTCTATACACCACTAGATGGCGCCACTAACAAACCCTAATTAGTCCTACCGCTAAGTGACGCTACCTTTATTATAGAAAAAATATTCATTAATCCATACACCACTAGAGGGCCCTACAATCAAATTCAAGTTTCGCAACGAGGGGGCCACGACAAGAGAGCGCAGACCTAACACAGGTTCTTGTAGCTGTCTTACAAGTTAGCTTTAGAGCCCCTTATTAGAACATTGTATGTACACCTATTTGCCTACCTTCCAGGGGCTGAACTGCCAAAAACGCTCTTAATACAATAATAATAATAAACGACAACTAGGAGATGATACAAACTGGTCATTGTCTCTTTAAGAACTTGACGCTTTTCTTGCAATATTGCTAGCTCCTGGTGCTTACGGCTCAAGAACATTACAGCTTGACAGTTTATGGTCTGTTACTTGGAGACCGCAATTTTGTCATGGGACCATGTCACGCAATCGATTTCGTGAAATCATGAGATTTTTAAGATTTGATATTTGATCAACACGAAAAGAACATCTAGTTAGTGATAAGTTTGTTTTGGCTTCCAAAATATGGGATAAATTTATTAGTAACTGTAAAGCTTGCTATGTTCCAGGAGCAAACATTACAGTAGACGAACAACTGTTTCCTACGAAAGCTAGATGCAGATTTAAAGAATATATGGCGAATAATCCTGATAAATTTGGTGTAAAATTTTAGCTAGATGTTGATACGAATTCTAAATGTCTCCGGAATAGTTTTCCTTATTTAGGAAAAAAAGATACGCGTCCTAACAACCAACCCCTTCCAGAATATGTTGTTTTATAATTAATGGAACCTTTCCTAAATATGGGTAGAAATGTTACTACCGACAACTTTTTTACCAGCCAAAAGTTAGCAACAATGCTAGCAAAACAGAACACAACAATAGTAGGAACAATGAACCGAGCAAGAAGGGAATTACCAATTTGTATCAAGAATAAAAGGGCAGAGTCCTATTCTACCACAGTAATAAAAAATGATAAAAGCACCTTATCAGGGTAAAGTTAATAAAAATGTCATATTGCTAAGTACGCTACATCCAACTGTGACTATAGATGATGGCAAAAAGAAGAAACCTGAGGCAGTGTTGTTTTACAATGAAACAAAGTTTGAGGTAGATGTGTTGGACCAAATGGCTAGAAAATATTCTACGAAAGCTGGTTCGCGTAGATGGCCAGTTCATGTATTTTACAATGTTTTAGATCTTGCCACAATCAACGCCTAGATAGTTTATAAGGAAGTCGTAGGCAGTAAAATAAAAAGAAGAGACTTTATTTTCACTCTAGCTGAGGAACTAAGAAACGAGTATTTCGATTCGAAACAAGATTCTGGTGCAAGTACCAGCACATCTGATACAACGAAACCTAAAAAACGTCATCAGTGCCAAATTAAAAATTGTGACAAAAATAAAACTGCTGACGTTTGTTCAATGTGTAACAAATATGTTTGTAGAAGATGTGAAAGTGTAACAAAGACCGTTATTTGTTTAAACTGTAGACCGTAATACAGCATGTAAAACTGTACCGAATTCTAAATCTCAATTAAGCGTAAAATATATAAAGAATACATCTCAATATTAGCTTGCTTGTCCAGAGGTCAAAATGACCGGCCACGGCAATTTTAAGCATTTAGAATAACCGGCGGTGCTTGTGTTAAGCTAAACGATGGACGGGTCGAATAATAAAAGTTAACAATATCATTTCATTGAATGTTTTAAATTTGTTTCTTTCTTTTTTTAATTAAATCAATAAGTTTGATGTTTTCATAACACTAGAAAAATAAACTAGTAATTATAGTTCGTAGTAGTTAAATACAGAGCTGAAAATTAATACAGTATAGTTTAGACTACATATAAAAGGTATTAAGAGAATATTGGATCATTGTTTAACGATTACCACCTCAATTGAATTTAATATGGAATATATAGAATAATTCATACAATAATTTAAGCAAATTCCTACAACGAAATTAACATTCCGTTTCTAGCAGCTGACGATACCTATATAATAGAATGCTTTGTATATTTGTTAAATTGGAATTTATAATTTACTTATCAGAACTGTTTTTGAAAACCACATCATTAAAGTGCTCGTTGATAATTATGAGACTAATATTTAATCAAAATTGTTTCAATTTTAATTTGTTTTGTCAATATTCACATATAATATAATAAAAATTGTTACGAAATCATTTATCAATTACTCTGATAATCTTTTATGCGTTTGTACTCACTATTAAAATTTTCACATTTGGCCTCAGAAGTTCATGTAAAACTGGGCAGTTAAATAAATAAGGTTGTGCTGGATTAAATAATAACTTGTCACTGTATGAATCGGTAAAATATTCATGGAAGTCTTCCATAAAATATGCAATATAATAACTGCCTTAATACATTTGAAAGGTATACTTTAACCTTGTGTCTGCAAACACGTAATCTAACAATACAAATATGACCTCAATAAACTAGATGGGAACTACTGCCGCTGTTGCATGGAGACTTGTGAATCGTTCCATGTGTGGACAGGCTCGTTATTAAATGCTCCACGAAGATAAACGCCTATAAATGCATATTAAAAAAAAACTATTATTTTCTTTGCAGAATACCTAATTTTTTTGATGCAATAAAAAAATAAATACAAGTTTCCCATTATAAAGTTTTGGAGTTGAATAATTTAATGGAGGTATGAAAAGTAGAAATGACGTAATAAACAACAAGTGATGAAAAGCGAAATAAAAAGTTATATTGGAACTATCTGTTTACGTGTAATCATTTATACGATCCTTTAGTTTGGTCAAACTAAAACCATGGTGAGCTCAATCACCCTGACAAACCGGCAAACCCCCTTGGGGGTTCAGGGGCCCGAAGGCGCGAAATCGACAGGCTTCTACCATATAAAACCAGGTGTACGTGAAAAGCTAATGCCAAACGGGCCAAAGAGAATGAAAATAAAGTATATGCCGGGTTATGCCTTACCTAATAGTTGAGAAAAGAGGAAGGGGGCACCAAATCAAGTTTTTAACCGGAAGTGCAAAACAATACAATTCTGGTAATACTTTATGTAGTTAAATGGCTAAAAAATTGCAGTTACACACAGTCACAGCTTTCAATATAAGTTTATATCCTAAGATTGTACGAAAAAAACTATCAAACTGTCAATCAATAAACTAAGAAATTTTTTTAACTGTACACAGTATAAGATATATAACAAAATACATGGCGTTAGAAAGAAATTAAAGTCATCAAAAGGGAGTATAATCGAGAACCCTTGCTTACTAATTTCACTAAAAGTAGAAGGGATACCTGGGCGCCATTTTGGAATACTTACTTGATGTATAATGAGAATTAATTTTACTTTTTCAACTTTGACAAAATTGTTTCAATATCTTTAACAATTCTAATAGATAATATTACTACTGACGAAGATAACTGTAAGTGTTATCGAAACGTTTAGATTGTATATTATAAAAATACATCATTAAAAAACTCAAAAAGATAAGTATTTTATTATGTGTAATAATGGTGAAAGTTTACGATAATGAGCATTAATTGCAAATTTAAATGATCTTAGAATTTCCCATTTTGGTAATAGGCTGTTAATTGCTTTTTAATTAGACTTAGTTTCTTGTCTTATTTATTCTTTAATGACAACTTATCGTCTTCTCTTACGGCTGCTTGTGCATTCTTTACTTGTAAGGCTGTTTTTTCATCTATTTTCAACCACTATATTCATCATTTTTCATACCAGATTTTTATCAACTATTTTCTGTCATCTTCTTTATGGACCACCTCTTCGCCCAGTCTTTAGTTGATCTTTAATTATCCTTTGTTATCGGTTTTTTCTCGTGGCTTTTGCTAACCCTATTTTTAAGACCTCTTGAACAATTATTATATTATATTCCTTTATACCAGATGTTTCTTTTTGCATATCTTAACCTAAAGCATTCGTATGTTTTTTTGGGTTTACCAGCGTCTTGTTTCGTTCATCTTGTTTACTTGTGCAATTTTGGCTTTGAAGCCTTCTTGTTCTCGTGAACCTTATTGGCTTAAAGTCGGAAATTGTCTTCTTTTGCGATGAACTTCTCAACTCCTTCTTTTAAGACTCTATACCTGCACCCCACTGCTTGTTTGGCTTTTGCTTTTTTACTCTGCAGTCAGCTTGTTTATTTGTACCGCCATCTGAACTATTTGACAGATGATTCCCAACAGCTGGGTCTTCGCAACAGATTAGGCTCCATCATGGTACCATTTTTAACAGCTGGCGCTTCCCCAGAGCTTTCATCCGGATAAACCCATACAGTTAGACTAAATTAATGTTAAAGTCACATTACACTTTTAAGTCACACAGGCGGCCCCCTTTTCCAATTGCTGAGACGAGTCTGGGTCTCCATTTCTAGCACTGGGCCGCAAACACCATTTATAACACTGGGACCCATTCTTAACTGTGGCCCCGCTCGGTGACTCGTTTTTACAGCTGATCCCGCGTTTCCAACTGCTGGAACTCTCTCTCTCTCTCTCCCTCCCTCACCTCTTCTAATGGGTGAATTACTATCTCTTACTCTCCCTGTGTGGTTAGAAGTAGCGACATTTTAGGTTGTCGTACAGGTTGTAACACCACTTTGAGGTATAATTGGAAACATGTTTGGTTAAAAAAACATTTATTCGAAACAAAAATGTTTATGAATGGCGCAAAATTCTTACAACAGCATTTCTAAAATATACGTAAATATACAGGGTAGTACCTTGCATCATAGTAATTTCAATCGTAATTTTTGCATATTCAATTATTAGCTCTCCTAATTATTTTAGATTAAAAGGGTAAATACGTTTTTCCAGAGAAAAAAATACTGCATCTGTACATACTGTTAATTATAATTTTCCGTTTTTCTAAACCTTAAAAATCGACAAAATAAGAAATTGAAGGAGTATAATGCATAACACGATAACAAAACATAGATACAAACATGGTGTGAATTCAGAAACGTTAACAAATTATAACACATGTTCAAATAAAGTACTGAAATAACCCAATCAGTTATAAATTTGCCGTCTAACGTTGGCTAACTGAACATGCGATATTTTCACACACTCGGAACCAATGCAAGCTTTTAGATCTTCTACATTTTCAAATCCTCGTCCCTAGTAAATCACAGACTTTACTGTCCCCAAAGAAAAAAAATCATTGGGAGGGAGACCGGGGGATCTTGCAAACCAGTCAATTGTGTAATTAGGACCAATGATGTTATTGGAAAAACTCGAATTTAAAAATTGGCGCACATCACAACTGTTATGTTATCCATCCATCTGGAATCAAATTCACAACAGCCAAATCGGATTATGTCCCTTGCAAAATCAAGAAACGTTCCTTCATTTTCTATAAGAAAAAGGTAAAAGTGAAAAAAATTCCGTAAACTTAATTTTTAATTTGGTCCTCTTTGAAAATATTGGGGTTACATACCCGTCCAATTTTCACTTGGTTGATTAGAAGGTTAACATCAGTAAAAAAATATTATTCAAAAATCCCTACTTGGTTACATTTATATTTTCACCAACTTGAACATTGGTAGTTACAACAAACCTGTCTTGTTTAAAATTCAGACTTATGAAAGAAAATTTCTTGGTATTTAAACCGTTTGGGGTATTTTAGCATGTATTATCATTTTTTTTGGCGACATTTTAACTTATTATTCACGGGATTATTTAAACTGAGCCAGTCGAAATTTTCTCGAATGCGACCGCTGTCTCTTTAATTGGCCATTTTGATACTTTCGCAAAAAATTTCTATTTTGTCTTCTTGAAAATTTTAAGGCGAACAGTTTTTGATAATAATTTATTAAGTACCAAATTTAATAAACTTAAATGGAATAATAGAAAATAAATGTCACGCTGTCTTTTTAAAATTCCAAGAATACCTGTTTATTTTAAATTGGATACTATATTCCATTTCTGTTTGGCGAAAATTTAATTAATATTGCACAGATCAGTATTCTTTTCTACAAAAGACGTGGTTACGATTTTGCTTTAAAATAATTAGGGGCCCAATAATTGAATATAAATAAATCACTTTAAACGTATGGTAAGTAAATAAATGGACGGAAAAATTCAAGATCTAAAAAATTAGAAAATATTGCATTTTCAGTTAGAACTTAAATTTTAAAGTTACCAATTTTCACGAGTGACATTGCTTATAATAACTTTGTTTATTACCCCTTTGAACCCGCCTGGGGAAGGACAAAGAAGATTTTGGTTCAATTCTTCCGGTGTTGAAGCATTTTCATTAAACTTTGACATAACAAATTTTAATATAAACTATTTGTTATTGTTTAAACCCCCTGAATCTGAGATTTTGTTGCAAAATTTTTTTTCACAATCTGACCATTTGGCGTATTAATATTAACCCTGTATTTGGAAAATTTTGTTAAAATTTTTTTTTTAAATTACATTTTTTGCTGTATAAAATTATAACGAAACTGCTTTTATTCCTTTAAAATCCATTTATTGTTAAATTTAATTTCTATTTTGTTGCTGTATATTTTTACCGAAACGAATTACTTAAAATCATATAAGCAACAATACAAATTCAATGCGCGTTTGTTTATATGTTTAAAAGATAGTTTTGATAAAAATGAATTTTTAATTGTGGATTTTAGGTTTAGAAAAACTGTAAATTAAATTTGTTTATGGTAATTTTTTTACAAAAACGTATTTATACTTTTTACTCTAAAATAATTAATAATAATTGAATATACAAAATTACCATTGATAGCTATTAAAAACTTTGTATATATATATATATATATAATATATATATATATATATATATACCTTTTTGATAATTGATGCAAAAAAAGTTACTCGCCGTTCAAACATACAAACACATATTCAAGTAAATAAAAACAAACCAAAACAAAACTAAACATAAAACTTACCTTTTGCTTATAACTCATCACTTTGGATACATAATCATCTTCACTTTTAAATCACTCATCGTAACGTCAAGGTCCATTCATTTCATCATGGAAATCTGGTTTGGTTTCTTTCATTTGAAGGTTTGAGTTAGCTACTTGCAAGTTTTAAAGTTAGCAACCCTAAATTACAAAAATTGAATTTTCTAGTAGTATGCAATTTTTATTTTTTTATGCAAGTATCATTAATGTGTAAGTGTAAAATTTAATTAATTTAATATGACCACGTTTTCCAAATTTTCAAGAATTGCATTTGCATTAATGTGTTTAATATACGTCGTTTTGATTAACAATTTAATCAGATTTGGGTATTACTCTATTTCAAATTATTATATATGTATTATTCAAATATTGTCCTGTATATACTCTTATATATATATATATATATATATATATATATATATATATATATATATACGTTCATTATCGAACGAACGGAAGTTCAATATAATAATCATAAGCTGTATTTCTATTTAAAATGAACTTTTGAACCGATAGTGACTTGCCTCCTCAATAGCTCAGTTGGAAGAGCCCCGCTCTAACAAAGTGTTATTAATTATTATATTGAACTTCTGTTCATTTAATAAAGATCGATTCCTATAGTTATCTATTAGTATTGCGTATAGCAAATAAATATTTACAATCAGCCACGTGTTGTCATATGCGAAACATTAGCGAATTTCGGGCTCACATGACATACACAAAAGCTGACTGTGATGGTGAGGATGGTGTACAAAAATTATAATACATCGTAACTAAGGAAGTACATACAGTTTAAGTTTGAATCGATCATGACTTGGCTCCTCAATAGCTCAGTTAGAAGAGCTCCACTCTTCTAAAGTGGAGATCGTGGGTTTAAGTCCCACCCAAGTTAATCTTTTAGTGTATGTAGTTTAAAAGTTAATTTTAAATAAAAATACAGTTAATGATTATTATATTGAACTTCTGTTCGTTCAATAAGAACAATTGATATATATATATATATATATATATATATATATATATATATATATATATATATATATATATATTATTAAAGGCTGGGGAATTTCTTCGCATTTTATATGAAAACTCAAGAAGACATTGTTTTCAAAGTTTATTTACATTTAATTATAGTACATGCGTGCCAATTTGGTCGATGATTTTTCGCCATCTTGTAGGTAGTGGCATGATCCCATTGCTGTAAAAATTTTGGGACTTATGATTTAAAAAATGCGACAAATGGTTTTGGCACTCCTCCCTTGATGTTAACCTGACACTGCACAAAGAATTCTGAAGAGACCGAAACAGGTGGAAATCTGAAGGTGCAAGTTCAGGGCTATAAGACGGAGGCATTAACACATCCCAGCCAAACTCACTTAATATTTGCTGAGTGGCTAAAGATGTGTGTGGTCTAGCGTTATCGTGATAAAAAAAACACACCCTTTCTATTGATCAATTCCGGACGCTTTCTCTAAACTTCTTGCTTTACTCTCATCAGTGGTTGGCAGTAGACATCCAAACCGCTGGTTCTGCCCGGCGGTAAAAGCTCATAATGAACAATGCCCTTCCAATCCCACCATACACACAGAATCACCTTATTTCGAGTTAACCCGGGCTTTGCCACAGTCTGTGAAGCCTGACCGACTTTTCACCACGACCTTTTTCGCACGTTCTTGTCGTACGTGATCCACTTTTCATCACCAGTTTTCAATCTCTCTAAAAACGATTCGGTTTCATTACGTCTCCATAAAGAATCGCAAATGAGTGCACGGTTCATTAGGTTTCTTTCAGTGAGCTCGTGTGGCACCCAAATATCGAGCTTTTTTGTGTATCCAGCTTTATTCAAATGGGTCAAAACTGTTTTGTGGTCAATTTCCAGTTCCAAGAGATTACCTCATTAATAGGCTTAGGGATGCATGTAATGAAATAAGATAATTTTAAATATTTAATTATTCGTGTGAATTATGTATTCAACAAAATTGTTCACATTTTGAACAGGTTCTTTAAATTTATTTATTATTACGATAGCGTTTTTCTTTTGTTGTTATAGGTTAAGTTTATTTGTTTAATTTATTTATTTCGTTCTTGTTAAAATCTTAAATAGAAATTCTTTCCAATTTTGTCCAATAAATACGTATTTTTTTAATATTTATTTTGTTGTTTTACTTTTATTTTCCTTTATTTATTTCAACTGAAAAGTTAGGAAAAAATCAGTGGTGTACTACTTTTTATTAAGAAACAAAAAAAAAACGTGAGAATTGACATAATTTAATTCTTTTTTTTATTGTTCTTTTCATGGAACACTATTTTTTTGCGAGAGCATCAGACGTTCCTTACTTACCATTGGAAGCTGTTCATGATTACAGCTAATTTATCTGAAAAGCTATGTATTTTTCGAAAAAAAGCAAAAGACAAAAAAGTTCCTAAATCAAATGGGCAATCTAAATTTTTGGTTTTTAAGAGTAAGAGGCGTCGCATGAAAAAGTTCGGGGGGGATAAAGGGTGTACCACCCCAGAAAATGTACTACCCTGTAAACATTGATAAACGTTAAACTACTCTTAATATTGAGTTCAAGAAGTGTAATATGTGTACTAAATTTGGATTTATTATTTTAAATAGTTTTGAAGATAAATTAAAAGAACTGAAAAAAAATTAAAACTTTGAAACTAACGTTTGGCAACCTATGCTTATATGAACTTTTTGTCTTAATTTTGAAAGCTCTATCGACTACTAAAGTCCTGCTACAAAAACTGGAACACCCTGTATACATATACATATATATATATATATATATATATATATATATATATATATATATATATGCAGACTGTGTCCAAGATAAGGATTCTCACTATGGGGATCTTGAAAATGGTAAAGATAAAACTCCGGTTAAATAGGAAAAAAGTTGTGTAATTAGGGGACCAATAAAATGGCACAAAAAAGTGATGGTGCGATTCTTTGTTTTTGAGAAATTTGAAAAAATTTGAATTTTTGAAATTTCTATTTTAGTTTTTTCTGGCGTTATTATAAATGCCAGAGCAAGAGTACAAACACTTCTTCATGACAACTTGATACGGACTTTAACATAACATAGTCAATTTTTCAATCGGACGTTTCCTATTTTTATAGCCATCATCAAGTGATTTTTTTTAAATCCGGTCCTGATATTTTGAAATTTGAAATTTTTTTATTACAAACTCAAGAACGTAACACATTTGATGGTCTGATCGCATTTTGAACCTTTTATGGATCATCCCAATATTTTTTATTGCAAACCTGCATTTTCAAGAGGTTGATGCAGTAACCTTCCCGTATGATTATTATACGCACCTTTTTTTTGCAAAAGAAAATTTGCAGTAGAATGGGCAACTCCAATTATTTGTTTCATGTATCCTGTAGCAATTTCTGGATTTTCCGTAATAGCTAATAAAACATTATTTGCTTTACCTTCATTGCAAGGTTTTTTACGAGAATGTACAGGCTTCTTAAAGGTGCCATGTTCTCTTAAATTGACTGACAAGTTCTTAAATATGGTTTTATGAGGTTGCTGTCTCTCTGGGTATTTGTTTTTAAACACATGCGTTCTGCTTCTTTGAGATTTCGTTGACATAGTATGTAACACGACATTTGACATTTGAAAATTGCGCCATACTGTGTTGATAATAACTACTACAAATTAACTAATAAAATAAAATACTAGTACCAGCTAATTACAAAATTATGACAGATACTGAATTACTTCAAAGCCGTCTATTTTTATTTTCGTGATGATTCTCCATGAAAGGTTCAAAACGCCATCAGGCTATCAAATGTGATACATTGCTAAATTTGTAATACATTTTTTTTCAAAATCAGTTTTAAAAATATTTAAAAAAAATAAGTTCATGGTGGCTATAAAAACGGGAAACGACCGATTAAAAACTTACCGCCGTGTTAAATCCCGTAACAAGTTGCCGTGAAGAAGTGTTTGCATTTTTGCTCTAGGATTTATACTAACGGCTGAAAAAAAATAGACATTTCAAAAATTCAAATTTTTTCAAATATCTCAAAATCAAAAAATCACACCATTGATTTTTTGTGTTATTTTATTGGTTCCCCAATTACACAACTTTTTCCCATTTAATCGGAGTTGTATCTATTACCATTTTCGAGTTCCCCATAGTGAGAATCCTTATCTTGGATACAGTGTATATAATATTTTTTATATAATATGTAATCAATTTTCAAAGAGTATACTTTTCTAATTTTAAAATTTTTTATATGAGACGTGACTTACTTCCTTTGTACATTTAACACAAGGGAAAGGAAGAATAAGTTTGGAACAACAATGAAATGGTGGGTCATAAGTGAAAGTGGTCACGTAATCCTAGTGAAAGGACATTGACTTTGCGAGTCTTAAGTGAAAGTTAAACCGCTATATTGGCGGATAGTTTATCGCATGTTTAATTTGTTTTCTTGGTTTACGTGTTTGGTGCGTTTGTGTTTACTTGAATGTGTTTGTATACTTCGGTTGCGATAAACGTGCCTGCTTCTTCTATTTGTTTGTTGAATAATTTGTTTACAGGTATCGTAGCTGATTTGGCTAGATTTTAAATTATTCTGCATGCAGTAGCATTTCAATTGTGCCACTAAATGATTTCTGCCAAGAAAGGTGTCTTCAAAATGGTGCTGTAAGAATTTATAATCACTTATAAACCCTATTTCTTTTAAATAACGTTTTTTTTAAGAAAAAGGGAATTTTAAAAATAGTGCTGTAACAGTTTTACATCAATTTGTTTTGAGTAAATGCTTTTCACGAAATTTTATGCCTCTGTATTTTTTTTTGTTGATTGAAAATAGCGCGGTAAGAGTTTTACATTAATTACAAATGCTGTTTTGAATGTCGTTTTGTTTTGGGGAAAGAAAGTGATAGTTGTTGACAGTTTTACCTAAGATGTCGATAAGTCATCTAAAAGTTGAGTAAATCTGCAAACTGTAAACTGAAAGTTCTTTCAGAAACTATTGTATAATTATTGTTCAAGGTAGTGTTACAAACTGTACGCTAAACTACAAGTTGTCGCAACTTCTAACGTCAAACTGTAAAAGAGGGCGGTGGTGAGTGAGAAAGAGAGACCAAGCCAGCGGAAGAAAGAGGTGGAGAGGGAGGGAGGGCTAGGTCCATTGTCTACTTTTGGGAAAGCAGCGATTTGTTATAACGTGTTAAAACCTTAGATTTGAATGTGAATTTGGGTAAATTATATATATATATATATATATATATATATATATATATATATATATATATATATATATATATATATATATATATATATATATATATATATATATAAATATAATATAGGAATGGTTTTAATGAACGAACAGAAGTTCAATATAATAATCGTTAACAGTATTTATGTAAAATTAATTTTTAAGGTACATACAGTAAAAGATCAACTCGAGTGGTCCTTCATTGTGTATAAAAATTATAATACATCGAAACTAGGGAAGTACATACAGTTTAAGTTTGACTCGATTGTGACTTGCCTCCTCGATAACTCAGTTGGAAGAGACCCACTCTAGCAAAGAGGAGGTCGTGGGTTCAAGTCCCACTCGAGTTGATCTTTTGCTATATGTACTTTAAAAGTAAATTTTAAATAAATACAGTTAATAATTATATATATATATATATATATATAAATCGTTCTTCAGAAAACTGAGGTGGCAGTCAATCACGAATGGCATGGCAGATACTTTAATATTTTAATATATTTTAATTGTAAATGGTACTTGGGTATCGTTTTGTATGTTAGTACAGTTTTGTTCGTAATCTCACGATAAGTATCTTGATAATGGAAATAAAAGTTTCCCTAGATTAATATCCAAGGGTGTTTACATTAAAAGCCTAAACAGAATTGACTGCAACCTCAGTTTTCAAGAACAATGTTTTTATATAAATAAGACGGTCAAGATTATATCTTATATATATATATATATATATATATATATATATATATATATATATATATATATATATATATATATTATATAGCCATATGTGTTGGAAAAGGGTCCAAAACTGAGTCCAAACTGTTGCAAGTGATACCCAGCTATTAGAAATATTACTCTGGTGGAACTCCAATTGTTAGGATCTGTAGCGGAGAACCATCAGTAAAAAACCGGTGCTAGTGAAGTCACACGGCGATGCCGGAACAAGTATGCAAGGAAGTGTTGAAAGGACCATCTCAAAAGAAGATAATTTTGACCTTAAGTCAAAAAGGCACAGGGAGAGAACATATTTGAAGGCAAACGTCAGCAAGATTACTGGACAGTGAACCAAGGTGGCTTTAAACCCAAAAAGGCATGCCTCTTTTAGATATGCATCCTGCAGATGGGGATGAAAATCTGGTCTAAAAAAAATGGTAAAAACAGAAGGAAAGATAAATAACCGCTGCAAAGGAACACATTAATAAAGAAAATAAAAACCCCTACAACACAAAAGGGCAGAAGCTAATGAAAGGATAGCCCAAAAAAATCCTGCAGCTGTTAACGACGTTCCCATCAAACTTGTTCGAACCACTTACGTATGTTAAAACTTTCAGGATGTCTTTTATTGGTCCTTTTCAACTCATAAAGTAACAATTAAATGGAAAAACCCATTGTCATAAAAGGTAATTACAAACCCATTAACAAAAGGAGAATTCGAACTTGCCATTATTAGGCAATTAAGAACTCATTACCAAGCAATTAACGGCTCAAATATGACATCCATGTGTCCCCCTTCTACTGTCTTTGTAATGGTTTCTTGTATTCAAAAAGATATAGCTTGTCATCACATCCCCTACAGAAAAATAATTGTTCGCAAACCAACAAAGCATTCTAGTGCAGATATAAACATTTACATACGTGAATATAATTGCAATATGCATGTATTTACCTGTATCCAAAACGGTAAATAAAAACCCGTACAACACAAAAGGGCAGCAGCTAATGAAAGGATAGCCCAAACAAATCCTACAGCTGTTAACGACGTTCCCATCTCAAACTTTTTCGAACCACTTACGTATGTTAAAACTTTCACGATGTCTTTTATTTGTCCTTTTCAACTCATAAAGTATCTCCTAGTAGTTCTTCTAGGAACCTAAAAACGAAATACTTTATTACATATTAATTAAAAACAGCACCAACATGACATGCATTAAGCGAATGTACACCGTAAATAACATTAATATGTACTTCAATACATGGAAATAACAGGTTGTATCATTAATATTGCATTGAACACATAAGTATAAATAAGGGGCTGACCGAAGGGGGTTAGTCTCTCTCGACATCCAATTAACCCTCATTGAATCTCTAACCATCTGGTAATTATTATTAGATAATTTTATTGTACACATAATACAAACGGAGAAGTTTTAGTAGTATTTAAGTTTTTAACACTGAGTCCGCCCCGAACGAAAGATCTATTGTCACCTATGTACATACATTAAATTAATCGTTTTTTTTTAATTAAACAAACTTACACTGTATCAAATAAATAATATTCGCAACAATTAGAAATATCATAAAACATCAAATTTCATGAATTACACAATTGAAAACTAATAGTTTCTTTCGACCCGTTTTCTTTAATATTAAAGGCAGTGTAAATAACAAACCAAACAATTTTCCCAAAGTATTTAATTATTTAAGCAGAAAACGTATTATGTAACGTTTGCCAGTACTGATAAATGTACTTAGCTGCATTTGCTACATTTCGTACGTAACTTATGTTGGAGTTAAAAATAACATAAACAGAAATATTATATATTGCTTTTTCATGTGTTCTAGATTTTTTGCAATGAGTTTATCCTGCAGCTACAAAACTATTACATTATTTCTTGGGAACGATGTCTGGTGCTATTGTACCTACTTCGCAGATTGTAGTAACAACAAACAGATATTGAATACGCTTTGGGTTTTGGTTACCATTCCTTTTTATATAATCAACTGAAATGTGTTCTAAATAGGACTAATATAATGTTTGGATATTTTTTTAGAAATCAAGATACCTTTCTAGTTCTCCATTCCGTGCTATCCACATACAAATGTAATAATAATTTCAATCTACTTAATCAACCCGAACAAGTATAATTGACATTGGTATTTAATGACGCAAAATATTTGCTTTTCTTTTGTGATTATCGTATTGGCTATAAACATAATACAGGTACGAATAAAATCACAATTTTACAAAACGTCTGTTAATTCTTCAAGTTCTAGTTTTAGATGAAATATTTACAATTATACTACACCGTACTGTACTTCTGTTTATGCAAGGTGTTTCCATTAAAAATTATACAAAAAGGAAAAACCACTAATTGTGAAAATATTTTTTATACGCCTTATTTCCAGTTTGTTTATATCACACGTCTATCAGACTGTTTCGTAGTTCACATGCCATAATGGTTACTTACATAACTCTCGAAGGGGTCAATAGGTGTTTTAAATTTGTCGTCTTTTGAAATACTTTCATTCTATATACAGTGGCGTACTTTGAAGACCCCAAAGGGGACGCCTTTTTTTTAAATCATAACATCTATTTTTTGTTCAATGTAGTGAAAGAGCTCATTTTTTTAATACTAGTAGTACACGGACACCTCTTTCGCTTTTGACCTAGGGAATTCCCAAGGCCGCCCACGTGGCTGAGCTAGGTTTGATTTTGATGCCCAAGTGGGGGCGTATTTTTGACCTTGAGTTTGACCTTGGGTCCTAGTCTTGGAGTTGACCACGTGCGTGGCCTCCTAAACAAATAGAGATCAGGACATCCGCTGGAAATTTGAATAAGGGTCCTACTGCTAGCTTGTAAGACAGGTATAGCAACTTGGTCTCGGGTCTGAGCCCCCTAATCTGAATTTGTATTCTAATAAGAGGCCCCAGTCTCGTAAGACAGGTATAGATAGCGTAAGGTAAATCTAAAAATTAAATATGAATGAAAATTGTTAAACTGTATTATTGATATCTTATAGAAGCCTTGGAATTTTTTTAGTTAACAAGTGTTTATATCTACCTCTATCCATCTAACATGAAGTTTAAATGTCATTCTGGCATGAATAACTGTTTTTATTTCACAGTGTGATTTTACTTTTCTTAATGATTTTCTTATAAAGGAGATTGCATAATTAACCTAAAAAACATATAAACCTAATTATCTCTAACACACTTATTGTAATTTTCTATTCACCTTTCGCGCTAATTACAAGTTCGTTAGCGTGACCTTGCCTGTACGAATTTATTTATTTATAATATGCTTTAAAATGATTTCACCTTGAGATATTGTTCTATTGTTGCTATCCTAAAAGTTGTTGTTAAAATTGCCAAATTTACTTTCAGGTTTTGAGTTAATTATTTATCATTGGCACCTTGTAAATTATATAACCCCGTAAATTTTAACTATCAAAATTACGCAAAATTGTTTATTGATATAAAATACCCAGATACAAACTTTAAACACATAGATTAAGTTCTATGCAATTTTTGATACGACGCATAATTTAGCAACACAAAACTAATAAGGTTGAATTTAAGTATTAGTTAAAATTGTTTCATTATCTGACTAACGACCTCGAGATTGTAAAAAAGTCACCTTCAACATAAAACGGAGGATTCGTGCATTGTAATGGATGAAATTTTGAAATGGCCCTATATTGTAGAAGCTGTCGGCCTTGTAATTTTCAAGTTAACATGTATTTATGTACATTAATATAACACAAGGTAAGTCTGAAAACTAATTAAACGTGAATGAAAATGATTAAACTGTATTATTGATGCCTTATAGAAGTGGTGGCCTTGGAATCTTTGTTAAGTTAACATGTATCTATGTCTAGCGATTTCACCTTGAAGTCAACCTTCAGCATTACACAAGTAAAAATTACTTTAAAATAATTGAGTAATAAAGTAACAGCAACGACAACATACTTATTTTAGCGTTAGAAGGTCCCCTTCAACTGGCCTTAAAGTTGGCCATAAACCAGGTCTTGGAGTTGGCCTTGGGAATTTCCTACTATAAATACGTACATTTGAGTTTAATTTGGTTCCACCGCTATGGAATCTTTAAATGATCTTTAATGAAGGCATATACAGGAACTTGCTGCCCCGGCTTCGCCCTCTTGCCGTGGCTCCCATGGCTGGAAATAGTATTCTAACAAGGGGGCCCTAACTCTATCTCATTCGGCAAGTATAGGAACTTGTGTTAGGGTGTGGGTCCCCTTATCGATAAATAGTATTCTTATAAGGGGGCACTAACCCAAAGGTGAGAATTATATTCCAGATGAGGCCGAATTTGGGCCTTATACAGCAAAAGGAGTTGTCGAGAGGTAAAGTACTGCTTAGATCTGTACAAAAAGCCTATTTTACGAGCAGCTGTTTTAGTAGCTGACAGAAGATGGTCAACCCATGAGAGATTTGAAGATACAGTCATACCCAACAGAGTAATAGAGTCTGAAAACTTAAGAACTGAGCCATTCATCTTACAACAGGAAATGATCGATCTTTTTGGGGACATAAGGCAACACTGAGTTTTGTTAGCATTAAATTTAACTAGATTATTGCTTCCCCATTCGAGAATACGTTGAATGTCTTTGTTGATTGAATTTGCCATTTCAGCTTTAATTTCTTGATTTGACATAGAAGGTGGATTATCACTATGAGTAGACTGAGATGAACTACAGTGAAGAGTGCTATCGTCAGCAAAGCAATGGATGGGGTTAGTTGTTGAAGAAATAAGGTCGTTTATGTACAGCAGAAAAAGTGTAGGCGCTATAACGGATCCCTGTGGTACGCCCGCGTTAATGCTAACTTTTGAAAAAAAGCCATCAACTACGACACGTATTCGTCTTTCATCAAGGAAACTAGAAACCCAGTTGATGAGCGCATCATTTAACCCAACGAGGGGTTTGGAAGTAAACACTTATGCCAAACTTGGTCAAATGCCTTTGAGATATCTAAAGCGACTATAACTGTTTCACCGGACTGCTCTACTGTATTGTTCCAAACTTGGGTCACATATGAAAGAAGATCGCCTGTTGAACGATTTGCCTAAACCCATATTGATGGTCACTAAGGAGTTTGTTAGTTTCAAGAAACGTGAGCAGTTGCTGATTGATGGCTTTTTCCATGATTTTAGACAAAATGGAAGTGATGGCAATTGGTCTGTAATTTGAGGGATCGGTCTTATCACCTTTTTGGAATAGGTTGAACATTTGCTAACTTCCATGATGAAGGAATTCCCAGAAGATATAGAGATCGTATAGAGCTTAGATAGGACTGGTACTAGTTCGGGGAACATTTTTAAGACAATAGCTGGGATACCGTCTGGGCCAGTCGCCTTATTGAGATCAAGTCTACTGATGATCGATTCCAAGAGCTTGTACCGAAAATGAATTGGTTTCATAACGTATGAAGAAGAGTTGACTAGGGGCACATCTTTTCCAGAATCATTGAGACACGAGTTTGATGCAAACAAATCCACAAAAACGTTGGCTTTGTCTACAGAATCAGCAACTACCGATCCGTCAATAGATGTCAGGGGGGAAAATGAAGATGTTCGAAAGTTTTTACTAATGGCTTTTGCTAAAGACCAAAATTTACGACTGCCTAAAGGAGATGTAGCTAGTTCATTGCATTTTCGTTGTTCGAACAACTTTTAGTTTTAGTGATGACACTTTTGCAGATATTTCTAGCACCAACGGATTCTACATGACTGTCAACCGATTTATTAGATTTCCATTTAATGTAACATTTATTTTTAAAGATATTGCATCAGAACAAGCCTTCTTGAACCAGGGTTGGAACGTGAATGACCTACACGGTACTGTTTTTTCGGAATGTATAACTCCATTCCCATGAGGATGACTTCAGATACTGAAAGAGCGATGTCCGAAGAAGGACGACTTAAAACAATATTCACGCCATGGAAAGGTTGCAAAGAAATTAAATCACTCCATAGAGCTGACTTAAAACACCACAAGGTTCCTTCGGTTTTGCGAACAACAGTGGAATTAGGTACAGTAGAAATGATTTTTATTAGACAATGGTCGGAAAGACCTAAAGGCGAAAGAACGGAAGTTTTATAAACAAGAGGGTTTGATGTAAGAAAGAGATCTAGAAGATGTGGAGTATGGTTAGGGTTATCAGATTCTTGTGGGTTCAGAAATCATTTGTGTGAATCACATGAAATAGCAAATGTTTCTGCACTATGACCAGCGGGATTTGTAGTAGATGAAAATTGAAGCCAATTAGAGTTATGAACATTGAAATCGCCTACAAATGAGATATCGCAAGATGGAAACTGAGACAGGAGTAGTAATACTACTGTACTTCTGATCCACTTTTGTCACTAGATTTGTCACCAGATCTAGAAAAAGTCACCAGAAAAGTCACTAGATTTCTAGGTTGATAACATTGCCTACTACTGTATTCCTGTCCCACTTTTGTCACTAGATTTGTCACCAGATATAGAAAAAGTCACCAGAAAAGTCACTAGATTTCTAGGTTGGAACATTTCCTATTTGAAGGGTGCTAAGTGAAGGCCACGTTGTTGGTAACGGTCCTGCTAAGGCCACGTGTTATTGGTAACCTTAAGTCAAGGTCAAAGGTAAAAGTTGCAAGGTAATCAAAATAGTATTCAAGGTCGAAGACTTACGGTGGTGTCATATTTTATAGTATCCGATCCTGGACCAGTTCAAGGTCACCCATGTAAATATTATGGGATTTATTTCAAGGTCGAGTGAGTTTTCGTTATGCCAGAACGCGCTCCACGCATGTTTTTATTTAAATTTTGTAGTCACTGCCCTCTGGTGGTGAAATCAAGCTTTAGCTCAAGGTCGAACTTAACGGGAGATTTAAATGTAGTTGGTCAAGGTCAAAGCTAAAAATAGAAGTTGCAAGGTAATCATAAATCAAAATAGTTTTGAAGGTTATTGACTTACGGTGGTGTCATATTTTAGAAATATAAGGTAAGTAAGCTAAAAATAGAAGTTGCAAGGTAATCAAAATCTAAAATAGTTTTCAAGGTCAAAGGTTATTGACCTACGCTGTGTCATATTTCTTAGAAATATAAAAGGTGAAAAGCTAAAAATAGAAATTGCAAGGTAATCATAAATCTAAGAATATAATTTTCAAGGTCAAACTTTTAGGGAAATATAAATTTTAGAGCTGATCATCATATAATATTTCTAGTCAAGGTCAAAAGTAGGTATTTAACAAGTTTAAGCATGTTGTAATATGTAGGACGCATATTTCTTATATAAATTGCAGCGAGCTGATGTTGAGATCAGTCTGCAACTCGTAATTGTTAAATATGGAATTAACAGGGTTAAACCAAAGCACCTATTGCAAACCCTTTAAAATGCGTGCGAGCTCGATATATCGAGAAAGTATAAAGTAACGAATATGGATATAATGAATACTAAGTACGGTGAACGTATAGTGATAGAAACGGGTGATTTTAAATGTATTGCCGGAACGCTTTTATGTGTATTTCAAAAAAGAAGAAACACGAATTGAAGAATTTAAAACACTCCTAAACACGAAGGATGTGTTTATAAGTAGTTTGGGCAGTTGGCAAAACAACAAACATAACATTTTCTTTTTAATAGTAGCACCCCACCATATGTAAAATTGAAATACTAGAATTATTTTCTTAAGCGTTTAGTCATAGTGAAATTGTGAGCAAGTAAAGTCATGCAAGTAGCAATAAAATCATTTCTGGAACGATCGAAACTCAGAAGTTCACCGTTATATATGGATACCTCACATCATTGTAGTAACAATCTGAATAATAATTTAACATTTTGGTTTGTTAAAATAGTGATGGTAGTAGTAAAATGAAGAGAACATGATGAAGGTTATTCTTCTGCTAAGACTGACTGGACATCATCATTTCAATATAAGGATGAAGTGTATAAACAAGCAGCTAAGGAATACTTAATCGATTGTATTTATTATAAACTATCGAACGATACTCATCATGCAAAACATCTGGAAATTGATACAGTACCACCTCAACCTTGCACCAGTGGTGCGTATTGGTGGTAATTGTGATCAAAGCAATAATGTGGTGTTGGATATGAAGGAATGGAATGAGCTTCTAAGATGGCATTCGATGTAGAATTACAATTTTTCCGATCCCAAGAAATTGAAAATGAAATTAATTGGTCAAATGTAAACGAAGAAGAAGATATAATCTATGATCAACATTATGAATCTCTATCTAGTAATCTTGGTATTTATTACAATTGGGAATTAATTAAAGGATATGACAGAATTTTGAAAACTGTTATGATAGAAAATTACAAGTGCTGTTCTTGCACATTCAACTCACATAGTATAGAAGAACTATTCAATTTAAAGGATATAGTAAGCTATAGATTGGAATTTCTTGAATCTTACAATCTGATGTGTTTTATGAAAAGTTCATACAGCAAGTTGTTGACTACCGTCGTTTTCGTGAGAGAAATTCGGTGATGATGACATTTATAAAGATATTGATGATGTTATAAATGCTAAGTATAATATTAATTCACATAACACTGTATGTTTAATGGAAATTTTGTATTATCGTCCTGCTTATCTAATGTATAGCATTTACTGAATAAAAGAAATAACTATGATTTGTTTTTCTCAATTTAGGTATAAATACCCCTTCTATCCATCCATGTAAACAATGCTAGTTAAGAAGCGAAAGAGTGTAGGTGGTGGTGGTTTGGTGAATGGTCTAATCAATAAACTTCCGTTTGAATTGCATTTACCGGTTACCAGTATTGTGGTCCTGGTACAAAGTTGGAAAAACGACTCGCACGCGGTGACCTCGGTATTAATCAATTAGATGCTCAGTGCAAACTTCATGATATCAGTTACAGAGATTACCGAGATTTAGAAAGTAGACATAAATTTTGCAAAAAGCTTGGGAGCTTTTAAATCATTAGACGCAACGCTAGGTGAACGAACTGCAGCTTTAGCAGTCAGTACCATCATGAAAGCAAAGAGAAAATTGGGAATGGGGTAAACGTCGATCTAATATGAAGAAGAAGAAGAAATGCAAATGGAAATTTATTGCATTTACGAAAGACAATAGCTAAAAAATTAAACCTAACGGAAATTTCACAGACACAATAAAGTCAGCGCTTTCAACGGCAAAACGTGTGGTGAAAAATTTAGGAGGAAAGAAAACATTAAAGTTCCTAGAGTAATTTACCTAAACAAGGAGGTTTTTACCATTTCTTATTCCGTTATTCGCAGGATTATCAGCAATCGGTGCTTTAGCTGGCGTGCATCAGGAATTGCTAAAGCAGTCAATGATGCTAAAAATGCTAAAAATTGCAGGAAGAGACATCGCGCCATAATCGCATGATGGAATGGTCGCTATAGGCTCCATGAATAAGAAAGGCGGTGTACTATATCTAAAACCAAACAAATCTGGTGGTGGTGCATTATACTTAAAACCGTTTCCAAAAACTGAATAGATTACCCGAAAGACCGTTAACGGATACTGATTTAAAGAAATATCCAAAACGTACCGTACTTTAGGGATATTTTTATGAGAGATACTAAATTGCCACAAAATGAATCTGGAATTATTAACTTAGGAAAAGTCTATTACTTCAAAACATGGTGATTTACTTCCTAATAGTATACTGTATTATATGTGGTCCCTCCAATTGTGGTAAAACAAACGCAATGATCAGTCTGTTACTGAAAAAATGGTTTGAAATTTAAACATGTATACGTATACTCTAAGTCATTGAATCAAACAAGTACAAACTTTACAGGAAATCTTATCCAATGAAGGACATAGGTTACTTTACCTTCAGCGACAATCAAGAGTGATTGAGCCTAATTGGAAAATCAAACTCTATTTTATCTTCGATGATATCGCTTGTGAAAAAAATAACTAAGGGCATATTTTTCTATGGGTAGGCATAACGATATTGACTGTTTCTACTTGAGTCAAACTTACAGTAAAATTCCAAAGCAATTAATTCGTGATAATGCGAATCTAATTATATTATTTGAGCAAGATGAATTAAACTTAAAACATGCGTATGAGGATCATATAAGTCCAATAAGCATGAAATTGTTTTGGGCATTGTTCAAGGTGGGTAGATCCATTTGGTTTCATGGTCATAAACAAGGATGCTGAAGTTAATAATGGTCGCTATAAGAAAGGATTTGATGAATATATAATATTAAACTGGTTTCAGTAGTAACTGATCTGTTTAGGTATTAACAGCTATCTGTTTATGTAAACAGCTACCTGTTCAAGGTGAACCGGTACCTGTTTGTCGCAACAGCTACCTGTTCATGGTAAACGGTACCTGTTCATTAAATCCTTTTGGTATATAAGGGAATATATATATATATATATATAATATTAGAACTGATCTTTAGGTATTGTATCTGTTTATAAACAGCTACCTGTTCAAGGTGAACCGGTATGTTTGTCGCAAATTACCTGTTCATAAAGGGTACCTGTTCATTAAATCCGTTTTGGTATATAAATATATATATATATATATATATATATATATATATATATATATATATATATATATATATATATATATATTATATATTAGTAACTATCTGTTTAGGTATTAACAGCTATCTGTTTAAAAACAGCTACCTGTTCAAGGTGAACGGTACCTGTTTGTCAAACACTACCTGTTCATAAACGGGTACCTGTTCATTAAATCCATTTTGGTATATATGGGAACCTGACTTAAGTCTAGTAAAGTCAACAGATAGAAAAAAATATAGAACTATTTTAGAGCTGAATGTAGTAAGGCGTGATTATGACGTAAGTGCACAGATTCGAGGAAGCCGAGCAAAAGTATCACAAATAATCAAACCTTGCTGTCATAACCACAACCAAGGAGGAGGTGGAGCTTGTTTTAAGGAATTAACAAAAGACCCATTGAATATAAATATTGGAATGATAACATGAACTAATTGTGATCTGAAGATTGGGCAGAAAATTAAGGGAAACACAGGTGTTTAAATGACATAATATCAATTGTAGAAGAACTATATGAAGATGGACTTGAAAAACCGAACAACCGCTTTTAAACAATATAAATGAGAATGCATTGATGTCGACATATCCAACTAAAATGCGACAAATTGGACGTTCATATGCAGTATCAATTAAAGAAACTAGTCCTCAGTTTAAACAGATTGATGCTAATCAATTTGATATTGAGAATAAGAGACTCAGCAATGTGGCCAATCCCATAGATCCTCAAGATGTCATCAATATTATGTATCAACAAGGTTTGATTTGATAAATCGTTTGACATTGGCTGATGAAGAAGATTGATGCTATAAATAAAGGATACCTGATTTCTGTTACAAGCAGTTCGGAACACTTTAAGGAAACAATTATCTAGCGCTGAAAAACTACATCAACTTAAAGAAATTTGATAAATTGGCACCATGTCAAATTACAACTATCAACGAATTGCACAAACCTGCACGAAAAATGAAGGAAATCCTGTACTGGGAGGGTTTTATGAACATGAATTACAAAACAAAGTATCCGATGTATATCTAGTAGAAAAAGTGCTTGCTCCAAGAATAATAAGTTATTCGTAAAATGGTGGGGATTGGATGAAAGATCATGGATCAATAAGGATGATATTGTTTTATAACATTTAACCTGTACTTTGAAACAGATTACTTATATTATATATTTAGAAAAACTTTAGATGAAATAAAACACACAAAATAATAGTATTTTATTTTTAAATATTACATTTATTTTAAAATTTCATTATCTTATAAAGTGAACCTAAAGTACTTCTATAATCACTTAAATTACTGGATGGCCATATACCCGAATCTGACACCTCCATCCCAAGCAGGAATTTGAATTTGTTTCACCTTTATTGATGTTGTCTAGTATCCAGTAATAAATTTTGTGATGTTCCTCGTTTTCCCATGGTTGAAACTTATAGTTGATATTTTGTTCTAATAATATTTCAATCAAAATATCGAGGCACTTGTAGTTAGCATAATATGCCGATTTTCAATACATTCAGTTATAATAAATACAGTGTCCTTGTAAGCAATATTTTCTAACGTAGATTTAACATTTGTTGAATCATGAACCCTTAATAAATCATATAGATACATTTTAAGCGGTATGTCACCAAGTACACTCATATCGTCTAAGATCCTATCTACTTTATCAAAAGTTAATGAATTGTAGCCTTTATCGTACACAATTTCTAAAACTTTTAATGGTATCGTCTAATTTAATTTTTTATCAAATAATGTCCTAATAATAATTTCATTTGCACACTTTGAGTTTATAGCACACCAGTAAAACACTCATCAGGAATAAAATATTTTGTAATATATTCAAATAAATGTATAGTTTTCAGGAGAGGTCAAAGAACGCTTCAGGTACTTTTTGTAGATTTGATCACTACTACTGCAGCTCTTCCTGCAAGTTGACTTGAAGACTGCTCATTGTTTACTGAAAGTTATACCCCATGGTCTAGTATCAGTGAAATCAAAATTTACTAAGCGTTTATCGTCATAAGGATTGAGTATGACTTTATTTTGTTTAATGGTAAACACATCATGTTTCTTTGACCTTATGAGATGTTGATAGCGCTTATTACACCCCATCAAACAAGACCTGTTTATAATCATTAATCGTGATCTGCCTCACGCTTGCTTGCGTAGAACCCTTTGATTTTTTACAATCTTTTCATCAACCGCGTAAGATACATTTTGCACGAAGTCCTACAAATTCAACCATAATTTCGCCATGGTTTTCATCTTTCATTAAGCCGGGGACCTTTTTGTTTACTAATGGGAGTCCAAAGATGTTGTTGGGACTATAATCAGATGTATCGAATTTATCAATGTCCTCTTTAATACATTGATAGATATCGGGAACCGAAAAGGCGTATATGAGGCTATCCGTATCCGTGTACAAGAGCTTAGCATTATTATGGAACTTGGGTAGCGTGTAGCCGTAATGAAAATTATATAAAAAAGTTTTTGAAACGTCTAAAACACTGAATCCCGCATATATAGGTTTATTGAAATATACTTCAAGCTTATTCATTTGAATGATAAGCATATCATTGTTAAATATTGTACAACTATGAAAATTTGGTTTTGATATGTAAGCACGAGCACCATAGCGACCCTCCCATTTCGTTACTAGCCGTATGTCCTTATGTTTACGTACATTTTCCATCAGCTTCCAAAACACTATTAATCATTAATTTATAGAAATTTTTATCAATTCATTTTGAGATTGCTGACGCATGGTTGTATTTAAATCTATATATTTTTTAACCACGGAGACTGTTTAAAACGTAATATACGGTGTACTTTTACCAACTTCAATCCATATTTTAAATATACTTTCAAATTTCTGTAATGAATTACATAATTACGTTTTGGATACAAGGTAAGCAGTAATTTTTCATTTTGGAATCAGACGTGGTGGAACCATATGTTCGGGTGCTAGCGGTAGATCACTGTGACTCTCATGTAATTCTATAGGATAGTCTAAATCACACTCGACTATATAACCAACCGAATCATCAGGATGGTTTATTAAATCTAAAGTTTCAAAATTAGCTTCATCAACAAAAGAAAAATCGCCAAATGGTAGAAATTTTGACATGGCGGCTCCATATAAATCTTTCACGTCGTAGTACATTAAATACACACTTTCAGAGGTAGGATCAAATTTTTCCCCCATGTACTTATTGTTAGCTTTAGCATACCGATTTGAACATTGAGCTACACCACCTCTAATCCCTCTTTCAATAAACATTAACATATCAATGTCTGTAAATAATTCTAACTTTACTTGTGTAATTTTAAGCATAGCATCGAATGCTAAACCGGGAGCTGTATAATAGTGTAGAGGATCAAGCTCGTAAGTACTTATACAAGTTTGCCGAAAGTTCTCGAAAATATCCGCTAAAAGTAGAACGTCTGTTTTAAATACAAATCTGAGTATTCCCTAACGATTTAATACTAAATTTGTTCCAAACGTTAACCGCATGCTCAAAACTCTCACCTAATTCCCTTTAAAGATGACTAAAAATGCTTCTTTAGGGGGAGCTGGTCTCGTTTAATTTTCCCACGTATCAATATACTCATAAGGAAACACACCTTTGCGAACTACTAGAGAAAATTTCATCATTGTTGCAACTAGGTGGGAAATAATTTTTTTACTATCCTCCAAATAGTCTGACAACTTTTCAATACTACTGCTCATAAATCTGAAAGAGTCAATAAATCTAAACTTAATTTTTTTATTACCTTCGTGAAAGAGATATATCTTTCTTTGTTTATGGGCAGTAGTGAAATCGAACCGGGAACACTAGCCAATTCTCTAATGATGAAATGAGAATCATAACCGATAAATTATGGAACACAACTGGCAGAATGTTGAGTCTTATAGTTTAGGTTACATTGCGCTGCCCCGAAATGCTCCTGTAAATGATTATGGTCTCTAACTTTATATCAGAATTAGTAAATGGTTTTCGACAAATGTGACAAATGTGGCGCTTTCAAATTGCTCAACCTGATGAGACTTAAAGTACCATAGGAATTATTTGATTGATTATTTCGGTAGCCCAATGTGCAATACTTTGAAGCTCGTTAACAAACCATTGAATGCAATCCTTTCCTCTATAAAGCTAAATCGAATAAAGAATCATTTATGAACACTTCAAATAGTAAGCAATGCTGAAAGGTGTATGTTTGGAGTGAAATAGTATTACTTTGATACCATTTGACACTTTCTAAAATACTTTCTAAATCAGCATAAATGACAATGGTACCTTTTCTGAATGTTTTGAACAAATTCATTTCCGCTTCGGTAGGCAGCCTAGTAGAGCATTGATTAAGTTGATGAAAGTTAAATGTTTTTAAAGTAATCCGAAAAATGATTCAAACATCGGTTACAAATTACTTTCTTCAACCATGTTTGATATTGTTTTGAAAATAAAGCTGACATATTTTTAATCCATGTGAAATGGTTACAGTGTTGGCCGAAAGTATTAAAAGATTTAGGGTTCTTATCGCTTTGCTGATTACTCAATAAAGGGTAAACTTTTTCCATTTATGCAGTAAAATTAATTGGAGGTTGTTTATTTCCAAATTTTTTACATCATCCAGCTGAATGGGAAGTGAATTGAATCAAATTCAAAACATCTAAAAATGAGGATAACTTTGAACCCTTTCCTATGATATTGCGGGATATAATGCTGAAACAACGGCCCACAGAAGCAAAACTCATCGTTTTTTAACATTAACACATGCTTTACTTTATGAAGCGTGGAACTTTAACATAGGTTGAATGACCGCCTTAAATGGGACATAGCTATTAATATTCACTTTAAATGTAAAACTTCTGTAATGCCCAACCGGAATCCCTTTCGGAAAACTCCTCTAATTTTTGTAACTTATCATACCGTTTTAACCAGACACGAAATTGGTTGAAATATCAATAACGCAATTTTTGTGGCAAAGTTTTCAACTCAATAACATGATTTTGAGGTTTCATGAAATTGCAGACTAAAATGACATTGACCTTTAGCATCGTTTGTCTTAGCATTACTTTAACCTTTCGGCAAAACTATTGTATGCATTTTGTAAAAAATAAGAGGGTCCTTGATGTTTGCTATATTGACTATAATTCCGTAAGTAACCTACCATTAAAACATGAATCTAGAGAGTACCAACTTAATTTGCGTTACGCTTTTAGTGACATTTCCACTACCTGTTTTCTTGAAGCCTCTTTAACGTTTTTTATAAGATAACACTTTAGCAATGATAAATTACTTTCGAGTTTAAGCAAATTTTCACATGTCTCTAAATAAATTTTATTTTGAATTATATCTCGCAATAGCTTAATATTAGTGTTAATTATACGGATGTGCTTTACAAATTTTTTGTTTTTAACAATGGAATAATACGTGTTTTAAATTAACAATATCACTACTTGGTACAACCTCACTATAGTTACCTTCAAAACTGTATCCAACAATGCAAAATATGAAGCACACACGATCACACAGTCATGGGCTTGTAGCAAATATTTTATTTATTAAACTGATATTAAAAATAAAGTACTTTAGGTTTACAATTACAAATATTACGAGTGCAATAAACTGACTGGTACAGAAATTTTTTTTTTTATATAGTCATGCATTCAAGGTTAAATATCACAAACTTGTTATAACTTGTATTTGACCTTATGCAGCATACAAAACTCGACTTATATGAAAATGAAATTTGATACTTTCACATTTTAGTTCATTGTCTTTAGATTGCGTATTCCCAAGAGTTTCAGTTCAAAGATGCAGATATTGCACTTTCTTTAGTATTATCTTTAGTGGACGTTTACTGGTTATCTAATAACCTAACATTGCTGACATGGCATGAAATACCTTTTCATGTCTAGATTATGATGCATTCTTAGAGTTCATCACCTTTATTTGCACAGCTCAGATCGTTACACTTACCACTTCCAGTTGTTACCAATTTTGTTGACGTTAACAGATCTATGTTATATAATGAAAGTTTTAATTGAATACTCATTCATTGCATGAAATTAGTAGTAATGGCTTCAGCTTAAAAGGTCTAAATTATCGTTAAAACAAAAGAAAAACCATGCATTTTGCATAACGTTTTGGTACAACCATCAACAAAACATAAAAGAACCCTAGCACCCTTGAAGAGACCATCCCCATCATCTCAATAAGAGATAGTGATGTAGAGGACAATTTTCACGGTACTTTGAAAAGTAGGTATAATTTAATTAAAATGATAGTCCCTAATTAATTCATAGAGTATATTTTATTTATCTTTTCAGCATCACACCACAACAACAACAGTTTTAAACACCTCCACCACTGCAAAAACTTCAATACGGAGGAAAAAATTTAGCTCTAAGAGCACTTCACCCAGCATGAAGAGCAGAACCCACCAACCCTGCAGGAGTTTAAGACAAAAGTTGGAGTGGTTAAAAATTTATAGTGACACATTAATAGTGAGGGGGATGGAACAGTGGAAAACTTAGTAATGAACTGGCAGAGGCTAATCGTCATTTAGAGTGTTTAAAACATTAGAGACAGTGAAAATATTTTGGTGTTATTGAAGTGTGATTACATGTTTGTGTTATGTGTTATTCGATGTGTTAGTAATTAGTTTTGAATAGTAGGATATGTAATTGTGGCATTATTATTTTTTTTTTTGTAAATGTTAGTAATTAACTTTTGTACAAATGTGTAGTGATAGTTTTATTTAATGTATTTTTGCTTTATTGTAGACCAATATTATAGTTTTAAATAAATAAAATGTTTTAAATTCATGTATGCTTATGGTTTTCCTGAAAATGAATATAAGTAAGGATGGTAGAAGTAAATCTGTTTTTAAAACAATAATATTTAAACATGTAAGTGTTAAATACAAAATTTAATTTTTCAATCATTGGAAATATACACATGATTTTATATATCTCGAATTTTTGTAAATAGTGAATTCAAATTTTTTTTTAAAAAGATGCCAATTACTTATGCAAACAACTTGCACTTTTGCATATCATTCTACATTTCTTTTATTTATAGTTACATTAAAATTACATTCATAATAATTGTTTTTATATATACAAAGATTCACCATTTAAATGAAGCTATGATTTAATGTTATAAATAGAACAAATTACTACATATTTGTATTTACAAATAAAATGTGATTTAATTTATTATAAAACAGAAAATTTAAATGAGTAAGTTTAATGTTGATTTATCATTTTAGTACAGCATAAAATTTAAGTGAGTTCAAAATTGCATAGAATCTTTATGTGTTTTAAATTTAAATTTGAAAGTTACCATTGCGCTTAAATGATTGGTATATATTATATATACAGATTTTTGAATAAAACTTTCCATTTAGGAAAAAAAAAGCATAATTTCACTTAAATAAACTGAATAAAAAAATTATGGTATCTATTATGTACATACATTTTCAAATCCGTTTCAAGTTGTAATGTAAACTGATGACATATAAAAATAGAATGTTGTTAAATGCTTTAAGCAAAATAACTGCGTTCATTATACTACAACTATTATTAACGCTGGAAAATTACAAGTCATGTTTTAAGTGTTGTTTCAAAATTGGGTAATTTAAAGAGCATTTAGATACATTAAATGGATAAATTGCATGCATATGTTTTTCTGAGCTTACGTAAGTACAAAATGTGTTTTAAGTGCTTTTTGTTGTTTCAAATGGAATTTTAATTTAATGTAATTTTTCATATTTGAAAAATTTATACGTAAAATGATAGATTACCACTTTAAACACAACTGCACTGAAAAAATTTTTTTGCTCGGAATTAGGAAAATTTAAATTTTAAGAGCGCATTTTTCTAGGACTTTACTTTTAAACCCCCTGAACCCTGCAGGAGCACGTCCTCGTCGACTCGTTTTTATCTCTTTCCCATATGTACATACATCTTTTCTTCACACACTTTAAACATACATCAATTTCATAGTTCAAGCACACGTCTATCGTTTACACAATAATTGCAATTATGCATTCCATTCTAGTACAGTACTTTATAATATTACAAATCATACTGATAATACTTATGGATGCATTTTTTGCAATTGCGCTTTTACTCATTACGAGTACAATCCATTTAACTTGAATTGCAATTGTGTATATATATGTAAGATATCAAAGATTCATTGTGAGCGTTATTATTACTTTATTTCATGAAAATCGTTAAACATTTTAGAAAAAACCGTATTAAAATAGTTTACAAATTAGTTACATTAATGTTTTATTATATCATATTTCATATTTGCCTAATTTATTGAGGAAAATTGTTTAGTATTCCAATAGTAAAAGAAACCTTCAAGTTTTCCAAATTTTTAGTTCTATCATTGGCGCTCTAATTTATTGGATCTGTATACGAAATTTAGAATTTTTGGGTAAAGGATTATCGAGTTTATTTATTAAATTAACAACTTTCAATTTCATATTGCGTTAATTGGAAAAAAAATTTTTATCACATTTTGGGAAATTTTGAAACTGCATTATTGGCGCTCTTATTTATTGGATCTGTATACGAAATTTTAGAATTTTTGGGTAAAGGATTATCGAGTTGTGATTTATTAAAATTAACGTTCAGTTACGTATTAGTTTAATTCATAAAACAAAATTTTTTATCAAATTTTTTTTTTTTTGGGGAATTTTGAAACTGCTAATTGGCGCTCTTATTATTGGATCTTTACGAAATTTCAGAATTTTTTAAAGGATTATCGAGTTGTGATTTATTAAGCAATTAAAACGTTCAGTTACGATCAAAACTACAAACTTTGTCATTAATAATCAAATTTTTTTTCACATTCTTTAGTTTTGAGAATTTTGGAGTGATTTTCGCCTTGCTTGTTTATCATATGCCGAAAATTGGAATTTTTGGGTAAGGACTACTGATTTATAAATAAATATTATAAATGTACCTTTCAATTTATGTACTATATTCACAAGACTGTTTTGAAATTTTATATTCTAAATTTATTTTAATGCTATCCTTTTCCTGTTAGTTATTCAGCATATATAAAAAATTCAAAATTTTTGAGTTAAAAATTAATCTGATAATAAAAAGAGTGTATTTATTTATTTTAAAATAGACACATACAAAATGTGACATACATTTCATATAAGGATAATGTTATTGACCTTTTTCTTTCTTTCTTTGTAATATTTTTATGGGTCTTTTTCCTACATAATTTGGATAATTTAATAAATCATAAAAACTTTTAATATATATATATATATATATATATATATATATATATATATATATATATATATATATATATATATATATATATATATATATATATATATATATATATTCATATAAATTCAATTAAACCATATGGAAACTTATTTTAAAGCGCTATTGAAGTTCAAAGTTTTTATTTTGGAATTTGAAACTCCTATTTTTGCGCTGTTACATGTTTTTTACATACCAAAAATTAAAATTTTTGGGTAAAGGACGTGTTATGATTTATTTGTGAAGTTTCAACTTTTCTTAATACTAAATAAAAATTTTCATTAATACTTGAAAATTTTTTTCACATTCTTTTAGTTTTGAGAATTTTATTTTTCATTGGCTCTTACTTTTAGTTACATGAAAAATTGGAATTTTTAAAGGACTAGTGATTTATAAATAAAATAAATATATAAGCTTTATGGTCATTTCTTTAATAATTTGTATAATTTAATAAACATAAAAACTGTTTAAATATATATATATATATATATATATATATATATATATATATATATATATATATAATTATATATATATATATATATATATATATATATATATATATATATATATATATACAAATTCAATTAAAACCATATAAACATTTTAAATTTCACTTTTTTCTTTTTCTATGCCTACACACCTTTTATCAAATGAATGCCTTTTCATGCAATATAACATAATTGTAATTATTTATTTACTAAAGATTTTATTTCATGGACATTCAGAAGTTGCATCATTTTCTTTTTATCAACAGAAGTCTATCCTCAATTTTTTATTTTTAATTAACATGAGTCTTTTCTTCCTCTGTCAATACTTTAACTTTTTTTCTTATCATTCTTATTATTTCAATTTCTAGCAAAAAAATTTACTGAATAACAATAAATTTTTTATTATAAAATATCCTTTCAAAACTGCTAACTTCCAAAAACTTTTAGATTTATAAGAATGATTACCTTGAATCTATTTTTAGCTTTTCATGACCTTATATTTTAAGAAAATACACCACCAAGTCAATAACCTTAAAACTATTTTTTTTGATTACCTTGCAACTTATTTTAGCTTTGACCTTGACCAACTAATTTTAAATTTGCTTAAAGTTCGACCTTGAGCTAAAAGCTGATTTCACCACCAGACAGTGATAAAAAAATTTAAACCCAAAACATGCGTGGAGCGTTCTGGCATAACGAGAAAACTCATGACCTTAAAATAAATCCCCATAATATTTACATGGGTGACCTTGAACTGGTCCAGGATCGGTACTATAAGAAATATGACACCACCGTAAGTCTTGACCTTGAATATTATTTTGATTACCTTGCAAATTTTACCTTTGACCTTGACTTAGCTTACCAATAACACGTGGCCTTAGCAGGGACCGTTAAACAACGTGGTTTTCATTACCCTTCAAATAGGCAATGTTACCAACCTAGAAATCTAGTGACTTTTCTGGTGATTTTTCTATATCGGGACAAATCTAGTAAAGTGGGACAGGAATACAGTAGGGCAATTTACCAACCTAGAAATCTAGTGTTTTGGTGACTTTTCAGATCTGGTGACAAAAGGACAAAAGTGGATCAAAGTACAGTAGTATTACTATGACAAGATAGTCAACTTTCGTACTAAGGTAATCGAAAAGTCTTAAAGTTGTTTAAACCTATAAATGCAACAGTAGAATTTCCAAAATTAGGAAGAATTTAAACCAAATCACGTCAATTTTATTTTCTAAGCAAGAAACCCTCTTAAAGCAATTCTGTTTGATGTAGGCACATACCCTTTTATATCGAAAGTTAGAGTGAAGATGGTTTAAAATTGTCAACTCGGAGCTTTGAGGAGACTTGTGTTTCAGATAGAAACAATATATCAGGTTGTTTGTTCAAGATGTTGGGAATAGCATTAAGATTACCCTGATACCGCGGATGTTGCAGTAGTGAATCAGAAAGTTGATACTTTCGGTGACCGAGGTTTTTTCCCGGACATCCGAATCAATTTTACGTCCAATTTATAACCCTAGAAACCACAGCCATCTTATTTTTTAATTTGGGACTTTAATTGATAGGAAGACAGTGAGGGCGAGAAGGAAGAATAAAGATGAAATAGATTGAGGATGATGGGGTTAAGGCAGCCCTTACCGAGCTCAGAAAACGGAGAAATATTAAGGAATTTGGTGGTACCCTTTGGCATGGAGTAACATGCCTAACCAAAATTATGAGTGCCGAAAGGCCCCGGCCAAACCATTCTTGTTTTCGCTTTTGCTTCCGTTAAAAAAACCACCATCAAGTCAGCATTATTATGTTTATTTTCCTGTTTATGAGCCAGCATCATCGGACATTAGAGATTTTACTGACCTGTTAGTAAACTATTACAATATAATCGTTCAATATGATGATGAAAACGATGAAGTGGATAAGATGAATATATCTCAAATCCAAAATGATTTACAGAAGAACGTTGAGGTAGAGGAGAAGAAGGCATCCTAAAACTATGATGATGATAGCAACGAATCAAGATCAAAGAAGAAGAGTGATAAAAAATGTGATTAAATAAATGATGTATTGTTTTTAAAATATATTTTCAGACAATAAGATTCCTTCAATTTTTTTTTTATTTAAAATCTTGTTTTCCTAACGGACGTTTGAACCTGATTTCAGGGTGAAATCGCTAGACTTAATACCTATTAACTTAAAAAAATTCAAGGCCGCTACGTCTATAAGATATCAATAATACAGTTTAACCATTTTCATTTATGTTTAATTATTTTTTAGACTTATATTATACATGTTAACTAAAAAAAATTCCAAGGGCGACCACTTCTATAAAATATCAGTAATACAGGGTCATTTCAAAATTTGGTCCATTACAATGAACGAAAGTAGAAGACCGACACTTGCGCCGCCATCTTGGATTTTGACGTCACAAGACCGCCCACGTGGGAGACCGGATTTTCCACCCTTATTTTTACTCGCTTACGTGTAGGACGTGTTTTTCACCCTATTTTGCACATCCACGTGCGAGACCCATTTAACCCTTTTTATATACGTGTGAGACCGATTTCCTTTTCGAATTTTCAACCTAATTATTTTATACCCATGTGAGACCGTTTTTAACCTTTTTTACAACCACGTGTGAGACCATTTTCAACCCTTATTTTTACTCTTACGTATAGGACATGTATTTTCACCCTATTTTTGCACATCCACGTGTGAGACCGCTTTTCAACCCTAATTATTTTTAATCGCTTACATGAAGGACCGTATTACCCTTATTTTTACTATTTTTTGGGGTTAAACCTTATGGCTGTATTAAGGGCCTTTTGACAGCCAGGACTTTTGCTAACGTGACTGGTCCTGGTTTGGCTTGTATTTAGGGTGAGGGTTGGAGCTAGGACTGGAACTTAGGGCTGGTCTGGATAAGTCTTAGAGCTTGGTCTTGGTAGCTAGGGTTGAGTCAGGTTTGGGGTAACTATTTAGAACTGTATTTAGGTTGGGTATGTAGAGCTGAGGATAAGTCTTAGGGTTTTCTGATGTATTAAGGTCCTTTTAGAAGGACAACAACGCAATAATAATTGCATAATTAATAAGATATTATTATTTAGTCATTGCTTTTAAAAGGGTTAAATGCTTTGGAAAAACGTTTTTAAGGAGATGAGAAATCTGTAAAAGGATTGATCAAATTTGAATGACAGTAAAAATTTAATTTAGAACACTTATTTTTATAGTCATAATTAAAGAAAAATTCAGTGAACTATAAAAAAAATTACGAACCTAATGAAACAATTTTATTTTAATTAATCACATTCAGTTTGTGTTTTAAACGATATTAAAACATAGTTTACCTGCATTGAAATAATATTCATCCGTAAAGAATGTTGTACCCTTAATATTTTTAAAGAAACAATGCTTTTTTATAACTGTAAAAAATCTGTAAATAAAAAAATTAACACCACATTACAGATCTGTATTAAAGAACGTTTCATTATTTACAAATTATGTTTTGTTTAAAACAAAGAACAATTTTTCTAGATTTGAAAACCAATAATTAGAGTATAAAAATAACAATCTTATCATCTTTTGCACTTGCAGCAACATGCATTTACCTCTCTTAAAATAAAATTGTTTGAAAATATTCATACGGAACACGTGTTTTAAAAACCATATTAATGTTTGAATGTTTAAAATTCCATAAAATTTTGTAGTAAGAAATCACTGTTCACGTTTACTTTTAACTAATTGTAATTATATAACTTTTTTAATTTAATAGTCAAACCAAATAAATTTAATATAATTTCTAAAAAAATTATTAAAGTTGATACGCCATTTTATTTCAAGTAATTTTTTCAATATATATAAAATGTGTAAACCGTATTATTTTTGTAACCTTTCCTTACAAATTAAAAACAATTAATAAGACCTCCACTAGTTTATAACACAATCGCTATGTAGCGTTTTTTATTTACATCCGTACTTCTATTCTATTAATACCCATTTTAATAATCAATATCTAAAAATTTACTGTTAAAATACGATGAAGATCGTTTAAGCAAATCCTGTATTATTCTTATATACGAATGATATTTCAAAAATACTAGTAATTAACATAGTTTATAACACATCCAGACAAGGAATCAGTTTTAAACACAAAGAATTTATCTGAATAGACAATGCTATTACATAAGACGTTTTACAAAACATGGTTATTCACATTGAAAAATTGTTAGTATGAGAACAAGCTGGTCTTAAGTTAGTCTTGAAGTTTAATAGGTTTTAATTTATTAAGATTGGAACTTTATAAAAAATTACACCTGAGTTTAAGTTGACGTATATTGGTTTATGAATGTTTTATTATTCTAAGAAAATGTTATTAAAAATGTTTTCATTAATTACCCTTTGTAGACTATATGTTTTATCTAACGAAATTTATTTCAAACAGTACCATTCTATTGAGAAAATTGTTAATTAGAAACAAGTAGGTTTGAAACTCAAACAATTCTGTTACCATCTCGTCAATGTAGATAGATAATTCTGGTTGTTTGCAGGATTCGTGTATGATAATCGTGCACGGTCGAGGTGCGTGTCTGAGTTGATTACATACAAGTCAAAACACATTCTTCGGTGGCTTGGGTCGATTTCAAGCATCTCCACATCGGCCGCATACATCTTGTGATTTTTATCAGATGGGATTATAGCAAACGTCAACAAACGTTTTAAAATTTCTAATTTGAAAATAAGAGTGACGTAATCTAATTTTATTTGAAATTTCATGGAGATATCATCATCGAGATTTTGAGATACTACCATCTCATCGTCTTCACCTTGAACGATTATATTGTAACCTATAAAAGCGCTTAACCCTAATAGTTTATCAGACATTATTACATGGACATGAGGTTAGTCCTAAATTAAATGGTTTCAACGTCTCTGGGAATGCTGTACACTTAAACCTTTAAGTCTGCTCGCCGAAGTTGTACCGTATTCACTTTCAATTTTATCTGCACTCTGTTTCGAAGCTGTAGTACGTTTTTCTAATACATAACAGAATCTTCAATACTGTGATACGTGTAGCAGCAAAACACATGAGCTAGTTAGTTTACTCTATATTACTTTACATGCAAGCCTGATCTTATCATAAATAAATACATCTGTCAAAAAAGCTGATTAAACATAACTCCACGGCCAGGTAGAAGCAACGCTTCCAATTATAGCTTTAGTTAACACAATAGGCCTACAACTACATACAATCGACTAGCACTGCTTTAGCACGAGGATCAAACGAAAACACGCACGCACACACACGTTGACACACGCACGTACGCAAGCTCGCACGTACGTCGCACGTAACGCACGTGCGAACGCTACGTACGCACGCACGCTCGCACGACGAACGACGTCGCGTACGACGCTCACACGTACGCGTTCGTCGCACGTACGCACGCGCGAACGTCGCGTCGCACGCACGCTCGCACGTACGCACGAACGACTTGCAGCACGCTCACACGTACGCGCGTTCGCACGCACGTACGTCGCACGCACGCACGTATGCGCGCGCACACATCACACACACACACACACACACACACACACACACACACAGAGAGCGAAAACACGCTAAAGCGAAAACTTGTAAACTTGAAACATGAATCAAGACGGTGGAGCACCCAGAAAAACAGGTTTAAACAAAACCGAAGGGCAACGTTTTGAAAATATATTATTATTATTATTATTAAAACAACAATTATTATTTAATAACATGCTTTATCGGTTTTCTTCTTTTTGAACCGTGAGTCGTTTCCTCAAATTTTTTCCCCATCATCCTCTTTTGAAATTTTGGGAAGATTCCCCTTCCCTTCTCAATCGCTTATTTTATGTTTATTAACAAGTCAGTAAAATCTTTAATGTCCGCTGATGTTGGCTCATAACAGGAGAATACATTATAGTAATGCTCACTGATGACAGTTACTTTTAAAGAGCAACACGAGAAACGAGAAATATTTGGTTTTGTGCGAAGCGTGCTCGTCAATGTTGAGAATACATTTTTGTAGTATTGACTACAACTCAACATAGCTACATTTAAAACAAACCTATGGTCGAGGTATTTTCTAAGACGCCAGAATGCAGCTAGCCTTTAGTCTTGTGCAAGCGTGCTCGTCAATGTTCGGGTAGAATCGGACATCTTCGGGTTGTCTGAGTATTGACCTAACAACACTCTAACATAGCCCCTGATGTTTATAAATCTAAACGCCTCTTTTATGGTCGAGGTATTTTCCTAAGACGCCAGAAGCAGCTAGCCTTTAGTCTTGTGCGCAAGCGTGCTCGTCAATGTTCGGGTAGAATCGGACATCTTCGGGTTTGTCTGAAGTATTGACCTAACACACTCAACATAGCCCCTGGGATATGTTTATAAATCTAAACGCCTCTTTATGGTCGAGGTATTTTCTCCTAAGACGTTAGAAGCAGTTATTTTCAATAACAAACTAGACGTTCGGTTTGTCTAAAGTATTGACCTAACCACATAACATAACCCTGATATGTTTATAAATCTAAATGCCTCTTTTATGGTCGAGGTATTTTCTAAGACGCCGTCTTAGGAGAGTGTTTAGGTCAATACTTCAGACAACCCGAAGATGTCCGATTCTACTAACATTGACGAGCACGCTTGCGCACAAACCAAAGGCTAGCTGCGTTCTCGTTTCTCGTGTGTTTCGCTCTTTAAAGTGTAACTGTCATCGAGTGAGCATTACTATAATGTATTCTCCTGTTTATGAGCCAACATCAGCGGACATTAAAGATTTTACTGACTTGTTAATAAACTATTACAACATAACCGTTCAAGATAATGATGAAAGCGATGACGTGGTTGAGCTGGGTGTATCTCACATCCAAGATGATGGTTCACAGAAGAGAAAGAAGAGCGATGAGATAGGGGGTAAGGGCAAATCTCAAAATCATGATGATGATGATGAGGACGACTCACGGTTCAAGAAGAAGAAGAAAACCGATAAAGCATGTTATTAAATAATAATGATGATTGTTGTTTATAATAATAATAATAATATATTTTCAAAACGTTAAGCTTTCCTTCGGTTTTGTTAATAAACCTGTTTTTTCTACGGTGCTCCACCGTCTTGATTCATGTTTGCAAGTTTACAAGTTTTTCGCTTTAGCGTGTTTTCGCCTCTCGGGTGTGTGTGTGTGTGTGTGTGTGTGTGTGGCGTACGTGCGGCGAACGCGTACGGTAGGGCGTGCGTCGTGCGCGCGTCGTCGTGCGTACGGCGAGCGTGCGTACGTCGAGCGTACGTGGGCGTGGCGGCGAACGCGCGTACGTTCGTGCGACGGCGTACGTCGTGCGTACGTGCGAGCGTTCGCACGTTGCGTGCGTACGTGCGAGCGTACGCGAGCTTGCGGTGCGTGCGAACGTGTACGTGGTGCTTTTTTCGTTTGATCCTCGTGCTAAAGCAGTGCTAGTCGATTGTATGTTGTTGTAGGCCCTATTGTGTTAACTAAGAGCTATAATTGGAAGCGTTGCTTGCTATACCTGGCCGTGGAGTTATGTTTAATCAGCTTTTTTGACAGATGTATTTATTTATGATAAGATCAGGCTTGCATGTAAAGTAATATAGAGGTAAACTAACTAGCTCATGTGTTTTGCTGCTACACGTATCACAGTATTGAAGATTCTGTTTATGTATTAGAAAACGTACTACAGCTTCGAAACAGAGTGCAGATAAAATTGAAGAAAGTGAATACGGTACAACTTCGGCGAGCAGACTTAAAGGTTTTAAGTGTACAGCATTCCCAGAGCAGCGTTGAAACCATTTAATTTAGGACTAACCTCATGTCCATGTAATAATGTCTGATAAACTATTAGGGTTATTAGCTTGTTTTATAGGTTACAATATAATCGTTCAAGGTGAAGACGATGAGATGGTAGTATCTCAAAATCTCGATGATGATGATACTCCATGAAATTTCAAATAAAATTAGATTACGTCACTCTTATTTTCAAATTAGAAATTTTTAAAACGTTTAGTTGACGTTGCTATTAATCCCATCTGATAAAAATCCACAAAGATGTATGCGGGATGTGTTGAGATGCTTGAAATCGACCCGCCACAAGAAGAATGTGTTTTCGACTTGTATGTGCTTCTAATCAACTACCCAGACACGCGACCGTGCACGATTATCGAACACGAATCCTGCAAACAAACCAGACCAGCATTGGACCTCTATCTACATTGACGAGAGTGGTAACAGGAAGTTGTTTGAGTTTCAAACCTACTTGTTTCTCAAGGTTAACAATTTTCTCAAGGTAGAATGAGTATCTGTTGTGAAATAAAATTTCGTGTATAGATAAAACATATAGTCTACAAAGGGTAATTAATAGAAAACATTTTTAATAACATTTTTCTTAGAATAATAAAAACATTCATAAACCAATATACGTCAACTTAAACTCAGGTGTACATTTTTATAAAAGTTCGAACTAATTCATAAACTTCAAAACCTATGACTAGCTAACTTCAAGACTAACTTCAAGACCAGCTTGTTTCTCATGACTAACAATTTTCTAATGTGGAATAACCACGTTTTTGTAAAACGTCTTATGTAATAGATTGTCTACCCTTACAGATAAATTCTTTGTGTTTAAAACTGTTCCTTGTCTGGATGTAGATTTATAAACCTTCATGTTAATTATACTAGTATTTTGAAATATCATTCGTATATAAGAATAATCAGGTTTGCTTAAACGATCTTCATCGTATACTTTAACAGTAAACCTTTTCAGATAGTTGATCACCCTATTAAAATGGAGTTAATAGTTTATAGAAGTACTGTAAATAAAAAACGCTACATAGCATTGTGTTATAAACTAGTGGAGGTCGTTATTAATTCGTTATAAGTTGAATTTATTAAGTAGAAGGTTACAACAAATAATACAGGTCCACTTACACATTTTATATATATTGAAAACAATTACTTGAAATAAAAGGCGTATCAACTCTAATAATATTTTTAGAAATTATATTAAATTTATATTGGTTTTAGACTATTAAATTAAACAAAAGTTATATAATTAAATTAGTTAAAAGTAAACGTGAACAGTGATTTCTTACTACAAAATGTTATGGAATTTTAAACATTCCAAACACTTAATATGGTTTTTATAAAACAATTTGTGTGTCCGTATACGAATATTTTCAAAACAATTTTATTTTAAGAGAAAGGTAAATGCATGTTTGTGCAATAAAGATGATAAGATTGTATATTTTAACTCTAATTATAGGTGGTTTTACACAACTAGAAAGTTTAGTTTGACATAACAAAACAGTACTTCACTGTAAATCAATGTTAAAACGTTCTTAAGTACAGATCTGGTAAGGTGGTGTTAACCCTTTATTTATTTACAGATTTTTAATTACAGTTATAAAACACAAGCATTAAGTTTCTTTAAAAAATTAAGGCGTACAACATTCTTAGCGGACGGATGGAATATTATTTAATGCAGGTAAACTATGTTTTAATATGCGTTTTAAAAACACAACTGTTAATTGATTAACTTAACTTAATAAAAATTGTTTCATTAGGAAGTCAATTTTTTATGTTCACTGAGGATTTTTAATTATGACTATAAAAATAAGTGTTCTATAATAAATTTTACTTATTAATTCACGCAAGATCAAATCCTAACACAGATGCTATCTCATCTCTTTTAGAAACGTTTTCTCCAATAGCATTTAACCCAAACAATAGACTAAATAATATTCTTATTAATTATGCAATTATTGTATGGTGTTGCAGCCTCCGGTACACCAGAAGGACCTTAATACTATCAGAAATAACCCTAAGACTTATCCTCAGCTCTACATACAGCCCCACCCCTAAATACAGTTCTAAACCCTAGTTCCACCACCAAGACCTGACTCAACCCTAGCTCCACCACCAAACAGCTCTAAGACTTATCCTAGACCAGCCCTAAGTTCCAGTCCTAGCTCTACATACAGCCCTAAATAAGCCAAGACCAGCCCCTCACGTTAGCAAAAGTCTCTGTCAAAAGGTCCTTAATACAAAGGTTTAACCCCAAAAGAAATATAAAAATAAGGGTAATACGGTCCTTCATGTAAGCGATTAAAAATAATTAGGGTTGAAAGCGGTCTCACACGTGGATGTCAAAATAGGGTGAAAATAATGTCCTATACGTAAGCGAGTAAAAATAAGGGTTGAAAATCCGGTCTCACACGTGGGTGTGTAAAAATAAGGTTGAAAACACGGTCTCACACATGGGTATAAAAATAAGATTGAAAAGGGCCTTCGAAAAGAAAGGATACGGTCTCACACGAGGGTATATAAAATAAGGGTTGAAAATGCGGTCTCCACGTGGATGTGCAAAATAGGTAAAACACGTCCTACACGTAAGCGAGTAAAAATAAGGGTGGAAAATCCGGTCTCCCACGTGGGCGGTCTTGTGACGTCAAAATCCAAGATGGCGGCGCAAGTGTCGGTCTTCTACTAACGAATCCTCCGTTCTATGTTGAAGGTGACTTTTCTACAATTTCATGGTCGTTATTCAGATGAAAAAATTTAAATTCAACCTTATGTTTTTTTTGTTACTAAATTATGCGTCGTATCAAAAATTGCATAGAACGTAATCGACATGTTTAAGGTCTATGAGTATTCTATATCAATAAACTATTTTACGTAATTTAAATTGTTAATGACGGGGTTATATAATTTACAAGGTGCCAATGGTAATTAACCTGAAAGTACATTTGGTAATATTAACAATTAGGACAGCAACAATAGAAAAATGTCTACTAAACTTACCACATGTTTAAATCGTATGTTAGCCATAACAGTTATAAATAAATAAATTCATACCGGTTACGCTAACGAACTTGTACTGAACGCGAAAGCTGAACAGAAAATTAATAATAATAATAATAATAATAATAATAATAATAATAATAATAATAATATAATAATAATAATAATAATAATAATAATAATAGTTTTAATAATAATAGTAATAATAATAATAGTAATAGTAATAGTAATAATAATAAATTACAATAAGTGTGTGTGAGAGATAATTGGGTTTGTATATTTAAGAGGTGTTTACCATTTTTTAGGATAATTATCCAATCTATTTTATAATAAACTCACTACGAAAAATAAAATCACACTGCAAAACAAGAATCCATGTCAGAATGACATCTTAGATAGATAGAAATAGATATAAATACTTGTTATCTAAAAAATCCAAGTCTACCCGCTTCTATAAGATATCAATAATACAGTTTAACCATTTTCACTCATATTTAGTTTTTAGATTTACCTTACGCTATTTATACCTGTCTTACGAGACTAGGACCTCTTATTAGAATACAAATTCTGATCAGGGGGCTCAGACTCGAGAACAAGTTCCTATACCTGTCTTACAAGCTAGCATTGTGAACTCGACTTTTTTCAGCTCGAGGCCGGCTCCAAGGCCATGCACGAGGTCAACCCCAAGACCAATCCCCACGGTCAGAAATACGTCCCCCACGTGGGCGTTAAGGTCAGACCGAGGTCAACCCTCAAGGTCAAATTACGTCCTCCAAGTGGGCGCGCTTGGGAATTCCCAAGGTCAAAGTTGAAAGCTAAAGTGCCCGCCTTCTACTAATGTTGAAGTCCAACTATTTTAATATGTCACATAAACACAGTTTCGAGAAAAATGCAAATAAAGTTTTAAAGGTGAAGATTTATTTATTTTAATAGTACATAGAACGCATTGAAATAATTGATTTGATGTCAGTTACGTCAATTTTACTGTGGATAAATTTGATGCTTGTGCTTTTTCTGTCACCTGACATCTAAACAAACCTTAGTAACAATGTCTCAAAATTTATAGTAAAGAACCCGAACACAGAAAATTTGAGGGAACGGATTCGGCAGCTAATGGACCATATCGAGCCGGTAATGCTTGACAGAATGCAGAAAGAACTTATTTTTAGACAAGGACATTATTAAATAGCTAATGAGCAACAGTTGGAACACCTTATTAATTAATGTGTTTATAAATAAATTAATCTTCACAATTAAAACTTGATTTGCGTTTTTTCGAAATTTTTTCTCTGTAACACATTAAAATTTTTGTACTACAATATTTAAAAAAAAATGTGCTCTTTGATTAATATTGAACAAAAGGTAGGGGTTGTCAATTTAAAAAAGGCCGCCCGCTTTGGCCTCTTTAATGTACGCCACTGTACATAAAATTAAAGTATTTCAAAAGGCAAATTTAAAACACCTTTCGACTCCTTTAAGCGTTTTTTCGAGAAAACGTATTTTGCGAGATATTTCAGGTGTCCCAACTTTTTTCAAGCGGCCATAGGCCAGCTTACTGATAGACACTAACAGCAAATAAGCAGGACATAAAAATAGGGAAGAAAGATCCGAAGTATAAGAAATACCAGAGATTCCGACTACTGCTCCCCTAGCAGCCACTTGAACCAGCTGGTACGTTCCCAACAAAACATCAACTTTGCTCGACGGCGGACAACTAAACCAGGGTGGATCCGGCGACCGCCATCGATACAAGAGGCTGGTAACTATGACTGTACGGCAGTGAATGTACGAAATATCTAACTGACCGGGCTAAGTGTGTTAACTGTGGTGGCGACCAGAGAGTTTCCAAGGTTACCTCGCGTTCCGACACAGAACAAGAAAGAAGAATAGCAGAAATTACGACACCACCACCAGCGATACATTGGTACACTCATCTTCAGGGCATTCCGGAGCCAGTCTAGGGCGAGAAAGAAAATATTCTAACGCGGTCCCGGATGTAGTAAAGAAAACGCAAGCCCCGCAATCTATGGTCCCACTTCCTATTATACCTCCCCAGCCGGAAGGAGAGCTACTGTAGTAGTAGTAGTATATAGTAGTAGTAGTAGTAGTAGTATAGTAGTAGTATATAGTATAGTAACAGGAAGTGGATTTCATATTTAGGTAAGCATACGATGACAGAATAAATATTAGAATCATTTTTTATTAATTTTGTGTTCTACTTCTTATAGACATAGTTCGTATGCATTACGTTATACGTACTCTTAAATAAACCAACAAGTTAGTCAAATGAGTTGTTCGTTTTTGTTTTTCTTAAAGATCCATCTAGGAGCAGCAACAGAGAGCACCGTATCAGTCAACCGGAAACGAAGCGTATCGACCACACACATTACCACAACTCACACATTCTCACACCAAGGACATCATCAGCATCATCGCCATCATTACAGATTTTACCGCACTTCACCACATACTCCGTATTTAGCGTAAAAATATCTCGGTTCTAAATAATTGTAGTCCAAATCGGTATACAAATGAATAAACTTTAGGCATATGAAATGAAAACTTTCATTAAAATTTTCAGAATGAAAGATACTTATTTTTGGTAAAACTACAAATTCTTAATGTTTTCAATAGCAATTTTAACAAAACGCTTGTGAATATCTTAAAAACTATTAGATTAACAGAAAAATATGTAGAGACCGTTATTAAAAGTAGTTTAATTTGAATTGGTTACCTTAATGAAGTTTTTCGTATGAAAAACTTATTAACTTTCTTCAACAAATGTAGTGATTTTATAAACATTTTCAGTAGGAAGCATTAAAAGTTACTAAATCAACACTTTGTAATTATCGAAACATTTTTGCAAGATCCGGATATGTTTGAAAACTACCAATTCATTCCATTTTCGATAAAATTACCAGAAAACAATCACATCCCATAAGAACGTATGCTAAAGTTGTCCAACATCAGGAAAGGTCACTGACGTCACTTGAAAATGCCTAATACACGCGTCGAGTAAAGCTCGAAACAGTTTGGAAAGAAAGAAGATCTGTTGGCGTAAGGGTGAAATCAGCCATTGGTGTAGAGATAAAAATAACTTAATTATACGAAACGCATCTTTTATTAGTTAAAAGAATTCATTATCTGGAATTATATGCAATATTAGCATTTGTTAAAGATGAAGTTGAAGTGTTAGCACAAGATGACGTTCTACTCTCGTTTAGTACAGTTAGTCAACTTGTTCCCCAGTGTTCCTTTTGAAGGTTGCTTAATTGCCATTAATACTTTTCTGTATTCTTACAACCAACATAATTAAGTTGCCAAAACGTAAATACCCACAAAGCTTTTTTATAAAAATGAAATGTGTTCACCATTTACGTGAATACAAACATTTATACAACGAAGACAGTTAAAGGTTAGTCTTTGCATAGCTTTTTCGTTGTCTCCAAGAAGAGCATATTTCTTGCATTTGAAAGACGTTGTCCCCATAGAAAATAATCCAGTAGATTTAGGTCTGGAGGGTATGGAGGCCAATTTACAGGGATAACGACGATTTAAATAATTTTACACAATCAATGAAACACGTGGTGAAGGCCCATTATGCAAAAACCACATACCACTCCGATGTTATAGAGGAGGATAGAAGGTCCAAATAAATATGTCTTAATCTTTTGGAAGATCAATAATAAAATTACCAATTATTCCACCCAATACATTGGATTTAAATTTTGACTGAACATAAACATGTTTATTGTGAAAATTAGGTACCCCACTCCTTGTAAAACACACTTCATCGGTATGCAAAATATTGTATTATATGTTGTGGTCTCATATTAGTTGAGTTTTTTGTCCTATTACCACAGTTTTTGCTTTTATAGCGCAACGTTTCGGAAGCGGACTATGCTTTCGTGATCAGGTTTAGTCCTGAGAAGGAACGATTTCGCATTTGAGTCGAATTCCTTTATTATGATTTTTTCCCAAGCAATTGACAACTCTCAGATTCGAACTTTGGTACCTTACAAGAATTACATTTCTGAGCCACTGTAATATATATATATATATATATATATATATATATATATATATATATATATATATATATATATATATATATTTCAGAAAATTGTATTTATCCAACAAAGTTTTAATTTACAAGAGGAAAATATCAAAACAAAAAATTCAAAAACCGTTTTTGTTTGGTTACTGGTTTGGTATGTAAATGGTAAATCCAGCCCAAATTGATAAATAAGTAACGAAACAATTACAATTGATATTGATGTTGATATAGTGTGAAATGTAAATGGTAAATGTTTAAGTTGCAGTTTTAAAAAGTACTGAATATCGAACAAATTTGAAACGTGATTTGGGTAGGCCGCGATATTCTTTCAGTGTGATTTAATTTTGTTTTAATTGATAACGTTTCTTTCATTAACGGTCGCACAATTTGGGGTATTATTTGGTTTTCGGGTGTTACTAAAATAATGAATAAATTGTCAATGTATAGGCATCCGTTCAATCGTTATATTACCATATATAGACATTGCAATATTAATGCTTCATAAATATGAATAAGTTAAAATAGACTATATATATATATATATATATATATATATATATATATATATATATATATATATATATATATATATATATATATATATATATATATATATATATATATATATATATATATACAGTGTGTGGAGTTTAAGATGAAATGCATGGGGATATTGGAAACCGTTAGAGATACGAAGATGGTTAAATGGAGAAAAAGTTGCGTCATTATATGCCCAAGAAGTAACCATGGTTACATGTCAAAAATCCCTTCCATTTACTAGACACAGGGTGATAACTGAAAATATGCGTTTTCTAAAAATCGCTATATCTTGTTTCTTGCAAGAGATACATCCACGATTTTTGCAGGATGGGGTAACAGGTAGCGAGGATTTCAAAATGATTTTGAAAAAATCTAGGCCTACTAGATTTTGAGATAATGCACGCAACTTTCGATTTTCTTATGGACGCCATATTGGATTTTGCATTTTGAATTCTTCATAAAAATGCTTTTCAACCATATATCATATGTTTATAATCTGCCAATGAGAAAGTGTCAAATTGCACAATTAAATTTATATCAAAGCAACCTTGACATATTATGTATTTTAATTAAATGAAAATTAATCTACAAATTAAACTAACTATTGAGAACAATATTATTGATTATTAACATAAATCATAATAATAAAAGTGACAAAAACAACAAAAATAAAATTTAATATTATACTGAATTTTACTATTAATTAATCAAATGCTCGAATAAACCTTCATTCTCCTGCAAACACCATCTGCATCGAGTTAGCACTGCATCACAAGAGTTCCTTATCATCTCGCATTTTTAATTCTTCATAAAAATGCTTTTCAACCATATATCAGATGTTTATAATCTGCCTATGAGAAAGTGTCTAATTACACAATTAAATTTATATCAAACTAGGCCTTTGCCAATCAACCATCTATTCAATTATTGCAAGAGAATGGAGGTTTATTCGAGCATTTGATTAATTAATAGTAAAATTCAGTATAATATTAAATTTTATTTTTGTTGTTTTTTGTCACTTTTATTATTATGATTTATGTTAATAATCAATAATATTGTTCTCAATAGTTAGTTTAATTTGTAGATTAATTTTCATTTAATTAAAATACATAATATGTCAAGGTTGCTTTGATATAAATTTAATTGTGTAATTTGACACTTTCTCATTGGCAGATTATAAACATATGATATATGGTTGAAAAGCATTTTTATGAAGAATTCAAAATGCAAAAATCCAATATGGTGTCCATAAGAAAATCGAAAGTTGCGTGCATTATCTCAAAATCTAGTAGGCCTAGATTTTTTCAAAATCATTTTGAAATCCTCCTACCTGTTACCCCATCCTGCAAAAATCGTGGATGTATCTCTTGCAAGAAACAAGGATATAGCGATTTTAGAAAACGCATATTTTCAGTTATCACCCTGTGTCTAGTAAATGGAAGGATTTTTGACATGTAACCATGGTTACTTCTTGGGCATATAATGACGCAACTTTTTCTCCATTTAACCATCTTCGTATCTCTAACGGTTTCCAATATCCCCATGCATTTCATCTTAAACTGACACCCTGTATATATATATATATATATATATATATATATATATATATATATATATATATATATATATATATATATATATATATATATATATATATATATATATAGTTTTAAAAAAACGCGTTAACCTATAGGATAAGCGCAATTCACAATTGAACTGAACCAGCCTTTTCAGTATTTGTAGGTTATGTGCATGCTAAATAAATATAACGTATATACTTGAACGTGAATGATATGAAAATAATTACAATAAATGTCCCCCTTGACATTCTAAATAGTATCCTAAGCGATTACGAAATTCTTGAAGGGTGTTTTTAAAAAAAAAATGGTGTTCAACTCATTACATGCAGTAAGTACACGATTTTTTATTTCGTTGGCGTTCTGTATGGGAGTTTCATTATAAGTTTTAGATTTCAAATAACCCCAGAGAAAGAAATCATTTGACGACACGTCTGGCGATCGCCAATTAAAAAGTATATATTTTAATAAAGTTGAATTGAATTCACAAAAATATGTTCACTTTTTGGACATGCCCACAATTGTTTAGTATTATTTAAATAAAATCGCATTCGCAATGAATCAACTAAACAATCCCATTATAAGTCGTAATGGCACTGATATATGGATTTCTATAAATTCAAGTTTGACCATACCATCATCGTGTCTGCGTCTATTGCAACAGAGCATTTTATTTAGTAAGAACTTTTCCGTTTTAATGTGAAAGTCAACTCTTACTTTGAAAGCCAATATAAATTGACATTCTTTTGCGCTGAATAGTTACTTCCATCTGAATGGCATTTTGAACGGCCTCCATTTGAACAACCTTATTGATTCTACTTCTGCAGTTCATACAAGTTCTGCTTTGTTGTGTAACTTCAGCTTGGACCAATCCAAATCTACCTCTATGTAATATGGATATTTCTCGTATTCTTTCAACATTTATATTATTTTCTGCAACAATAACTTGATTAGAGTTTCGCACATTTATACATAGCAGTTTACCATCGTAAAAAATTAGATTATTAATGTTGTTATTAAAAACACGAATATTGTATTGTCATTGTCAAAAATAAGGCATGTTATTCTCCATGTCAACAGGAGCAACAGAGTTTGAACTCTAAAATGTAAATGTTATACCGAATCTTTTTTCCAAAAGCTTACTCTCACTAAAATAAATAAATTAAATCGTTGGCATATGCCATTATTCTCTACCAACAAAAAAAGCAACAGACGTCTTGATAATACATCTTAAAAGAAAAATGCCTGAATCCAAAAATAAACCGAACCTATCGAATCATAGCCAGTGAAAAATATCTAAATATCGTTTATGTTACACCCTGTATGTACTTTTTGTTACTATTTTCATATTTTGTGGACGACCCAGACCTTTTATATTCTAAATAAGGTAAGTTGCTTGTGCATATTCAACGATAATTTATTTACGTTTATATATTTACGTATTATAGAAATTGACAATGCTACCTGTATGCCTATTTTGTAAGAATGCGATACTTCCTGGTCTTTTGGAGTCATCTGTAAAATGTGGTACAGGATACATGCAAATTTCTTATTATCTTATCGCTCTTGCGATGACAGCGGTCGCCCGATACTTTTATTTGCGATCAGTGTTTACTAATTCCTGCTTGTGATATAGAAAAAACGTTAGACAAGATGTTTAGTAATCATTTTTCTATAATGGATGATAAATTGAACAAATCGCTTACGGAATTTTATGAGAAGATAAGTAATATAAAACCAAATTTTTAAAGTTAGAGGCTGATGTTCGGACCTCCATGTAATGTAATGCTATTAATATACCGGAATAAACTAAACTGAAGATCTTACAGGAGACAATATTGATAAGTACATCAAGTAATATTTTGGCAGCTTTCCTTCTAGTAGTCTTGCGTGTTGGAAAACAAAGCTTATCACCACGTCCTATTAAAATTATATACAATGATCAAGAAACTATTAGGCGAGGCGCATATTGAGACGCGCTGGTGCGTGTGACGCGACGTGACGCGAGTGGCATGGTACTATCGCGACGCACGCGTAGCGCCGTGGAACGCATATTGCGATACAGTTTTTTAGGTAAACTCTTGCCTGCTAGACGTGTTTCAATATTTGTTTCAAGATGAATAATTCACGATTAAAATTATGTTTAGATCTAAGCTCATAGTCTGATCAGAAAAGAGACTGAAATCCCCTAATAACTTTTATCTTTCGAAACGAAAAAGCCACGGACAATTTGAAATGACTTCAAAATTACCTGATTCTTTGTTTACTAATTTCTTCCGGATAAATCGAAACCAATTCGCAGAAGTGCATAGGATGATTCAACAATCTATCCAATCAGATGGTTGCAACGCCCAAGAGCCTATTGGGACAGAAGAAAAGCTTGGAGTGTTCTTGAGGTAGGTTTAATATATTATTTCTACCCAAATACCTTTACTTGTTACTTTTTGACTGCATGTAGATGTATTTTTTAAATTTTCACGAGGTTACTGTCAAATTCCAAATTAATATTCTAAAGATAAAAGTCTTGTTACGAAAATAGGAAAAATTATAAAACGCTGTTGATTTGAAGGAAATTTATTTTTACAAAATATCAACAAACATTAATTAAAAAATTTATAATTCAATAGTAATTCAATAATACAATAGTTATACAAAAAAAACATCTCGTTTACTAATCGCACTGATAGTTGCTGATAAAGTTTGTTAGACTGAAAGTGTGTGGGCTGGAATCGTTTTGTAGATTTTGAGAGGAATGCTCCATCTGACATGCGTGGTGGATGGATGGCATATTTTGGCTATTTGAACTGTGTGATGATTGAAGTGAGGTTAGGTATGAAGGACTAGGTGTACTTGACTGAAAAGTAGACGTTAAATGAGGCTGGTTTGAAGTTATGTTAATCATTTCTGCCTCTGCCTCTGACACTACTTGAAAAACTTTGGCTCTGATGTGATGCTGGTAAAGGTTGGGCATATTTTTCGTCAGATGGTACATTGACATGAAAAAGTTAAACATTGGGTCATTCGAGTTTTGAGATTCTTCCAACAATTTTCTCCTATCTTCCGTCCATTGTCGTGCCCTCGCTTCTCGTTGTTCTCGATTTCCCCAGTATATCTCGTAAATCAATTTGATTCTTTTTCTTTGCGAGGGGGGATGTGCTGCATTGGACTTGCAGTTCAGGATAACAACTCCCTACTATCACCATAGCGTCCTTCTTCGTCAATTCGTTGTCGATTGAAACAACAATCTCGTCAGGATGATGTTGACTCTCACCACAATTAAATGTCACATCATGGCTTTCCGAATGTGGATTTTCCGCAGGCTCTGACAGAAGCTGGGTTTCATCATCATTGTCGTCAACTATATTACCTTCTCGTGACCTACATGACATAAATGGGAGAGAAAAAAGAAAAAAAATCAATGAAAAGTAAGAAATTATATTTACTTATCAAATTATGTACGCAATTGTGTAAAACTTGTGATCCATAATGTATAAATAGAAAACTGTTGGAAGCGGGTGCCATATTCTAAATGATATTACCACTGCATTTATATTTGATTTTTTCCTTTCACTAACATAACTTTGGTTTATTTCAGATATATTGCCTCTGATGATAGCTACAAAAGTATTGCTTACAACTTCAGACAGGGAGATCGAATTGTTTCTAAAATTGTGAAGGAGGTAGCCGCCGCAGTATGGAAGCAAATGCCACCAATATATTTACAAGAACTATCTACACAAAAATGGGAGTCAGTTGCAAACAGATTTGAGCAAAGATATCAAATTCCACACTGTGTTGGAGCAGTGGATGGGAAGCACATTGTAATTAAAAACCTGGCTAAAGTGGTTCTTATTTTAATTATAAACACGCATTCTCTGTGGTTTTGCTGGCTACAGTTAACGCAAATTTACGCGAATTTACCAGCACCAAATATTCAACGCTAAACTTTCCCGGGCTAGACAAACAGTGGAATGTGCTTTTGGCATATTGGCTTAACGTTTTCGTGTCTTCAGAAGACCCTTTGAGAATAAAGTTGACACGGTGATAGACGTTGTAAAGGCAACTTGCGTTATTCACCAGTATTTAAGGGCATCAGTACTTGTTCAAATGAAGATCTAGGATGATATTGAACGGTTGCCACAGAATCAATTACTTCCACTCTGAGGTTGAAAAATCAGAAATGTATCAAATGCGTTTATAGTGAGAGAACAGATCAATCAATATTTCAACAATTTTGGAGCAGTTCCATGGCAACATCGAACGGTGATACTCGGAAATTACTAGTTTATTGTAATTTCAAAGCACATTGAATCAATGCATATCAATATGGATCACTATTTACATTTTGAGGATATTTCAACTGTCAATAAAAAAGTTGTACTCTAAAATGCCAAATTATTCGAAGTAAGAGATTATAATACGCACAACTTGTTCAACACATCATCATTATTACTTGGACAGTTATTTTGTGTTTATGAGAAGTGTCGATTTTGTTTACTATCAACTTGTCTAGGGGCGTTAGTGACGCAATATGTTTTTCTGCCATCCCATTCTATATAATACACTGGCATTACATTCTAAAGTTATTCTAATTCAAGTCTGGTTATTGACAGTGAGTCCTGTACTGTATAATTTTAATATATTGTACTTAACATCTTCAACTGTATGTAAATATGCCTAATGTTGTTTACAAAAATAGTTATAATAAATGTTGTTTTTCTAGTTGGGAGTTGGTGTTAGCTTTTATTAAAACAACACCCAAAAATGTATTACAGATGTAAAGTTAGACTTTTAAAATTTAACTTGAACGGTATGAAAACATTGAATTTCAAATGGGTTTCCCTATTCTTATATAGAGGGTTGCAACAGTAGACGCAACTTATTAATTAAATAATAAGTTATAATCAGTCAACAATTCTTTTTAACACAATAAATCTTAAATAGTTGGTTTTAATCTATTCTTGTTCTACATCTCTTTTCTATTTAGGCTGTAAGCTAGTTATGTTATTGAAATGTTTACTAACCATCTTTTAAGTTCAGCTCCTTTGTGATATTCATCCAAATTCTTGTTTTCAATTTAGTCTTCATGTAATTTGGGTTCTTTGTGTCGTAAAGCTCAGGATGTTTCCTTGCCGTCTCTATCACCTTTTCCTCGGCCGACATCTTGGAAAGAAAAGTATATCACACAGAATCTTATTTAAAATATACGAACTTACTTAAACAATACTATGAACAATACCGGATACCAAAACTTTTTGGTTATGATCGAAGCACAAAGCATGTGATACGCGAGGCGTGTGGTGCGAGAAACTGTGTCTCTGCCACAGCGCGTCGCGACAGTAGTGCTGTGTAGTGTCCCGTTGCTAATTTGCGCTAATCCATTCATTTGCAAGTGCCACACACGTTAGTCGGGTCCCAATATGCGCCTTACCTTAAGCAGAGTTTGCATACGAATAAACTACAAACCCCAAATAATTTAGTTTCGGCCTGATTGCACTCCTTTTGCCGATTGACTATATTAAGAAAATTCAAGCGGAATTTAATAGGTGAGTGAGGTAAGTCTAATATATCTTTGTAGGTAGCGGACTGAAAATTTTATTATTGTAATAAATGTTTGTCAAATTGCCATTGTTACCACGATAGAAAGATAATTAGTGGATTTTTAATATCTTAATAATACGTCGTAATTTGCTAATGCTTTCAAAATATTTTTATTTGTATATTTTTATCTAAGGATTGTAGGATTGTTTGTAACTAATATTTATGTAAACACATGTTAGGGGTGAGTGGCAGCTGCACGCTTAAAAATGCTTTACTGATCATACTAATCATTGGAATTTCTTATGCGCGCTCTTGATGTAAAAATGTCATTGATCTAATGTTTAATTGTGGCGGTACAGACCGCGATTAAAAGATATCTTTGTTACTTGAAACTTCGAGAGAAAAATGTAGTGTTGTTACAGACGAATGTATATTTTTAAAATTAAGATGTCGTGCAATAATAATATGAAACTGTTCCAAAGTAAATTATTTCTTGTTTTTTTATTACTTTTGAAAGACGGGGGTTGATTTCGGAAGGAAGGATAGTTAGGTTTAAATAGGGAGAGAATGCAGTTACAGTTAGCGTGGCAACCGAGCCAGATCGATTTTTGGGTTAATTAAATACCTTCATTGTAAACAGTTTGTCTTTAAAATAATTCTTGCGTGTACATTTTTCTTTTGAATTCGCCAACACTAAGTTGTCTTTTCTTTCGGGGTTAAACCGCGTATGCTAACGATTTGTGTCTGTGATCAATTAAGGGAATATTTATTCTAGTGTATGTATTTTTATATAAATGCAAACTCGCATCAAATCATTTATACCGGCCTAGATAATATATTAAATACCAAACATTGTCTTGCAAAGGTATCTTATTCGTACGCGGACTCATTAAGCTGAAATCTGCTAAAATAAAAAGACAGTACAGGGCCCTCTCCTTTGGTATTTGTGCGAATTAGCATTGTTGGTTATATTTATAATTGTGTAGAGCTGGCTGGTGAATGGGTACAGGATGCCGCTGGTTATTAATTGTAAAAGGCAATTGCCAGTTGGTACACACGCCCAAGCCAGATCATTAAACACCTCGAATTTTTATTTCTATTGTTTGTCTTTGTTGTATAGATGAGTCTGTAACCGGAGAAGGGAGCAGGGTATTTTTCTAACGCACTCAAACTTACATATCGGTCACGATGTTAGTGATCTACTGGTAACTTATCCTTGTAAGGCTTTATTTTGAGTTTTTTTTTTGTCAGTTTGTTGAAGTAGAATTACTTGCCTGCGAGATGATTTCTCTTTGTGCTTTATTACAATGTGACTTATGTATTTTGTGCTTTAGTTGTCACTAAACAATTGGGTACTTGTAAATTCCCTGTCTATTTTCTTTTGTCCTTGCCTACACCTTATCATCACCTGTACAATTTTACTGTTGTATATTATGTGTACCATAATTTGCTTTATTATTTTATGTGCTTCTTTACTTAAGACCGGAATGATTGGTTTTAAAAGGGCCACATGTTTTTATTATTATTTTATTATTTTCTATTCTGATTATTTATAACCCAATTGTGCGTGTGACTGTTTTTTTACTGTGTTTCTGTGTAACTAAGCTGCTTTTTATTCATGTTCTCTTAATGTTATAATTTTGTACGCACTTTAACCTGATTTAATGGTATTGTTGCAAGAATTCCCGAATATATATTTTTTTTGTTTAAGAATTCCCAAGATGTTTGCTCGTAGGAGAGCTTAATAAAGGACTGGCGGCAGATAAATATGAAATAAAATGTGAGCCTTACAGACTTACCATTTTATATGACATCCAGGCAGGTACGGCTGGCCAGCTTACGGACACCAGTTTATTTAACACATATACAAACGACACATGAAATTACAATTTGCGATTAAACCAAATTAAGGCCATTGGTAATTCAAGCGGGTGATTGATTTTCGAACAATACTTAACTACCAAGAGCGTGCTCATGCCAGTTCTTTTGCACAGTGCGTGCATGCGCTTTTAGGTGCAGTCTTTAAAGGCTCGCCTACACGAATGAAATATTGTTAATTTTTATGGAGAGTGACATAAGCATTTTATTTTATTATATACTTTTGAATACAAAGTTTGAAATATTAATATTTTGAACAAAATAAAATAATTAAATTGCGTAAAAAAACAAAAAAAAATGAACAAAATATAAATTAACTGTGGACGCGACATACTCCCCCCCAAAATGCAAAGCATTTTAAGAAGGAGGAAGAGGACACAGTTTTGAAACAGAATGTCGCAGTTCGTCCTTAGAAGTACGTACGGAGGCAACTTATGTTCTCCCGTCCGCACCTGTGAAAAGTTGAGATACGCGACCCAATACCCAATGTAATGGGGGTAAATTATAATCCTTACTTAAAACCAACGTGTCGATCTTAATAGGAGTTTGTTCTGCGAACCATTTAGAACGTTGATGTAATGTATGTAAGTATTCCTTTGACCATCGGTCCCAAAAATGCCGATGCAAACGAGACAACAATTTCCAACGCGTTAGGCGATTTAGTGGTAAGGCAGGTATGCATTGGTCAGGCAACATCCTCAACGGTTCAGAAGTTAGAAAATGGCCAGGAGTCAAGGCGCAAAGGTCATTGGGATCATTACTTACGGGGGTTAACGGTCGTGAATTGACCACAGCCCCAATTTGTACTAATACCGTAAGAAACTCTTCGTAAATCAAGACCTGATCTCCAACAACACTGAACAAGTGTGTTTTAACATTCTTGATGGAAGACTCCCATAAACCACCAAAGTTAGGCCCCGAAGGAGGATTAAAATGCCAAGAAAAACTCTCTGTGGCAGCACATTTCTCCATTAAGGCATCCAATTGTCTGCAGGCCCCGATAAAGTTAGTGCCCTGATCACTATATAAATCAGTACATCGACCACGACGAGCGATGAACCGGCGCAAGGCGACTAGAAAGGCTTCCGTGGTGAGTTCTGAACACAATTCTACATGTATAGCCTTAGTGGTCATGCAAACAAACAAACATATATAGGCCTTGTAACATTTAGAACCACGGTGCTTGGCCATGGATACCCTAAAAGGGCCCGCAAAATCTAAACCGCTGTGCAGAGAACATTTGATTCCCGTTACACGAGCGAAGGGCAAATCACCCATTAAAGGAGGTGCAAACGACGTTGCATGACTTTTCCAACATTGAAGACACTTGCCAATAATACGGAGGATCAATCGCTTCGACGAAATGATCCAAAAAGAATGAGAGAGAATATTCTGCACCGATTGAATTCCTGAATTCATGTACCTTTTATGCGTAAACTCAATGAGGCGTTGAGTAAATAATGAACTCGCAGGCAACAAAATGGGATAACGGTGACTAAATGAAATAGGAGCGTTCCTCAGTCTACCACCCATACGCAGAGTACCATCATCATCTTCAATGGATGGGGTAAGTTTTTGATAAGAATTAGGTAAGCGTTTACCATTCTCAATTAATGAAAATAGCTCAGAAAAATGTTGAGACTGAGCGTGTTTGGCAAATAACTTTAAAACGTCTGATAGCTCCGAAGAGGTCAAAGAACCTGTCAGCTTACTAGCAGGATGTAAGCAATTCCAACGAAAAGCATTAATGTAAGCGTTGAGCAGTAGAAAAAGTAGAGTACCTGCTAAGAACAAAATCCAGACAATTAGATTCAACGTGTGTCATTGCGACAATAATTTTCTTTTCCTCCTCAGTGACAGGTGAGGACGAAAATTCCACAATCTCTACAAGCCACTTGGGTAGCTCAGGTTCGAGAACTGTTAAAAAATAAGGACCTAACCACCATATAGAACACTAATAAGTCACTAGGTAAAAAACCACGTGATCCCAAATCCGCGGGATTTTCATAGGAAGGCACGTAATGCCAAAACTCAGAAGCCACCCTCTCCTGAATGTAGACGACACGGTTAGCGACAAATGTTTTCCAACGATGCGGTTGAGATCTAATCCAAGCAAGCACAACTTGTGAATCAGACCAACATGCAACACGAGAAAACACAATCTTTTGTTAAAAAAAGCACGTTGTACGTAAGCGACCAAGCGAGCAGCCAAGACAGATGCGCATAGCTCTAGTCTCGGTAGGGAAACCTTTTTTAGAGGTGCTACCTTCGATTTAGCACATACTAAAAAGGTAGAGAAGGACTCCGAGGTGTTCGGAAATACGAAATAAACTACTGCACAAAAGCCCTTCTCACTGGCGTCTCCAAAATAATGGAGTTCGCCGTGAGAAAATTTGTCAGGAGCAAGCTGGCGTGGAATAGAAAATTTCACTAGGCCAGTAAAATCAGACTTATACTTATCCCAGAGGCGGTGTATGTGCGCAGATGGGGGATCATCCCACCCCAATTTATACAGCCATATCTGCTGAATTAAGTGTTTTATTAGAAAGGTAACGGGCGAAAGAAGTCCAAGTGGGTCAAATATACGAGCTAAATTAGACAAAATAAGTCTTTTTTGTACATTCCATTGAAAGCGGATAAATAGAAGAGCGGAATGTATCTGCGGGCGGTACCCACTTGAGCCCAAGGATTTTAAGGGACTCATGTTCGTTCACATCGAAGCTATGAGCGTCTAAAGAAAGGTACGAATCTGATAGGTCTGAAAGCAGAGACTGGTCATTGCTCGACCACTTTCTCAATTCAAATCCCCCATAATTGAGAAGCGAAATTAGTTGCGATTTTGTACTTAGAGTTTCCTCCTTAGTAGCACAAGAAACAACGATACCATCCACATACATAGACCTTCGAAGAACTGCGGCGGCTAAAGAAAACTCGTCACCATGTAAATCTGCCAAATGTTGCAGAGTGCGAAGAGCTAAAAAAGGTGACGCGGAGACACCATAAGTAACGGTGTTCAACGAAAATTCCTGAAGAGGTTCTTCAGGTGTGAAACGCCATACAATGCGTTAAAATTTCCTGTGATTCGGGGCTATTAGAATTTGTCGAAACATCATTTTAATATCACAGGTAAAAAACGTATGAATAAAGGCAAAAATTTAATTAGAACGAAGTGAGATCTTGTAGAAGTTTGATTCCAACTAGCAAATGCTCGTTAAGTGATAACAGATCCGGGAGCTTGGCGGAAGTATCAAATACGACGCGTAATTTAGTGGCCAAATGATTAGGTCGCAAAACACAGTGATGCGGAATGTAATAAAAAGATTATGAATCGCTGTTATTTTGCTGGGACATATGGCCCAAATCAAGATATTCTTGCATAAAATACTTGTGCCTTTGATGAACTTCAGGAGTGTTGAGCAAACGCCTCTCTAAAGAGTGAAATCTCTTAACAGCTAAGTCACGGCTACCTTGAAAAGTCATTTATGAACGGTAGGTCGACAACAAATCGACCTGATGCTAAACGAGTAGTCGTATTAAGAAATATGGATTCACACAATAAATCAGCAGAGCTCATACAGTTTTTTGATTTCATCCTCCAACGCCGAGTGCGAGGGATCCGAGGCATAGAAAAATAAAAAGCTGTTGCTTGGGACTGCAGTCGAAGCCTCATAGCACTTACCCAAAAGAACATAACCAAAAATAGTATTAAATTCCGTAGGCTCGCCCAAACCACCGTTAACTCTTCCCTCCAACAAAACTTCAGAAAGAACATCAGATCCCAGGAGAAGATCAATCGAGTCAGTATTGTTGAAGTCAGGGTCAACCAAGGTCAAACCGGAAATGGTTCCATGCGACATCTCCAAAATATTGATAGGGTAAGCGCTCACAAACCTTGTGAATTACAACGGCAGTCAAAGACAATGTAGTATTAGACGATGTTAATGATCGAAGAAGAAGCGATACTTACCCCATTATTAGTAAAAGACTTTAAGGAACCTACACCCTGAATCTTCTAACGGAACACTTAGAGGGCTTTAATCGTAACTTCTGAGCGTTTCTATAGGAGATCAGCGAAATCATGCTGCCTGTAACTTATGAACATGGCCCCAAGCGTCCTGAACTGCAACTCGTGCAGTGGTAAGAAGAACATTACTTCGATTCATAGAGAAAGTAGTATTAACAATAGCTAAATTATCCTCAGAGGTTAAAGTGGAGGCATTACAATGACGTGGCGTAAGCGAATTTGCGCCATGTCTCATCTGTTGAGTGTTGCTGCTAGCGGTTGTGAAACTATTATTATTAGAAGAGGGAGAATGCAAAAGTGTTTGGTGTTTGTTAGAACATTTTTATCACGATTGCGAACTCTTACATCTTTAATTGAGTGTCCACGACTTAGACAATTGATGCATGCTGCCTTTGATTTCATCAACTGGTACCTTACATTAGGAGCCATGTGAAGAAAGTGAGAGCACTTATATATTGAGTGTTCTGAAGAACAAAGAATACAAATGAACTTACGAGGTTCCTGAGCTTGAACTAGCATTGAAGTTACTTGTTTTGGAGCCTTGTTAAGGCGGCAAAATTTAGTAGATGGACCATCATCGAGCGCAATATTGCGTCGTGATAAGAAGTCCATTAAATTTTCGTATTTAGAAACTTCACCGGAATTGTGATGAATTTTAAAATCATTGAGTTTTTTCATCAAGTTTCTTCATTAAAGTATGAACCAAAATTAAATTCTAATGCCCAACTGGATATTTAAGAGAATTCGTTGTGAAAATCGTTAGTAAAGCGGCTAAGTCGGTGTGGGACTCTCGGACTTCAGTTTGGGTGCATCAACAATAGCTGAGCAATGAGACATGGCAATAACTCTTGGTTTATTAAACATTTATTCAAGATGTCCAGAGCTGCTTGATAATTAGAACCCTTAACAGGTATGTATTGAACGGCTTGCAAAGCCGAACCTTTTAACGACCATACAAGAATGATAAATTTATCAACATCAGGCAACGCGAAATGTTTACCTACATACGAAATGAAAATCTCCATAAAAGTTGAGAATTTTAGGACATAGCCAGAAAAATGCGGATTATCAATATTTGGCAGTGGAAGTCGAGAGGTAGAAGCCTCAAACTATGCAGACAAAGCGGGTTTATTGAACTTCGAAAGACGGCTTTTAATTGTAAAAAATGAATCATCAAAAGCCTTTCGAATGATATCTTCATCCTCGAAACTATCATCAGGGCCAATAGTGCCGATAATAGTATTATGAGCTTCGTAAAAAACTCCCTTTCATCGGATCTAATTCCGAAGCATATTCCTTAAATAATGGAATAAATTCAGAGTCATCTTGAACGCGCAATGAAACCTGTAAAATATCATGTAAACGATTGATCTGCGTCTGACGATAAGATTTATGCCTTTGACGTGTTTCAGCCATATCGAAAACTAATGCCAAAAAAAAAAACAAAAAATTAATTTAAATTTATGCGGTTGATTAAAATTGAAAATATAAATTTAAATTAATGCGGATAGCGAGACATACAGCGATAAATTTTGAAAAGAAAAAAAAAACTTTTCAAAGTTCGGATTTCTTGAAAACAAGATAAGTTTGTTAAATATAAATGTATGGACGTTAAAAAAATAATTTGTGAGTTTAAATTACCGTAAAGAAAACTTAATTTCGAAAATAAAATAAGTTTACGATAGCAGAGCACCTGCTTAAAAATATAAGTAATAAAATTTAAACTTACAGAAAAACAACTGTAAATACGAACTTCAAATAGTTCAAATCAAATTACCAATTGAAAAGAGTTGATAGCAGACGAAAACACATGTGCCGACACGCCTTAATATTTATAGGTATGCAGCGCGTACTTATTTAAATATATACCTTTTGAAATAGCAATAAAACTGTGTCGCTCTTTACCTGGAGATAAGAAATAAAATAATTGTATAGTACTATTTTTATATGTATGCAAATTAAATTGAATAGTTATTATATTAAACGAAACTATTATATGTAAATTTTGTAAAATTAACTTATAAGAATGAATAAATAGAATTATATTTGAATTGTTTTAAAATGCTATGCCAACAATCCGGCTCGAAGGACCAGAAATGTTGCATGAATTCACGTATGTATTTTTTTTTGTTTAAGAATTCCCAAGACGTTTGCTCGTAGGAGCGATTATTAGAGGACTGGCGTCAGATAAATATGAAATAAAACGTGAGCCTTAAAGACTTACCCTTTTATATAACATCCAGGCAGGTACGTTCTTCGCTTTCTTCAGCTGGTCAGCTTACGGACACCAGTTTATTTAACACATATACAAACGACACAATTATAATTTGCGATTAAACCAAATTAAGGCGATTGATAATTCAAGCGGGTGATTGGTTTTCGAACAATACTTAATGACCAAGAGCGTGCTCATGTCAGTTCTTTCGCACAGCGCGTGAATGCGCTTTTAGGTGCAGTCTTTAAAGGCTCGTCTACACGAATGAAATATTGTTAATTTTTATGGAGAGTGACATGAGCATTTTATTTTAGTATATACTCTTGAGTACAAAGTTTGGAATATTAATATTTTGAACAAAATAAAATTACTAAATTCAGTAAAAAAAACAAAATATAAATTAACTGTGGACGCGACAGGTGTTTTGTTACATATTTAACCCTTTCATTGTTTCTTTTTTTGTGTTATTTGATTTATTAATGTACTTGTGTAATTACTTATTTATGAATAAAGTGGGTTTTATTGGTGGTTCTTTCCCACAATAGTAGATTAACGGGCTGAACCACTGGTGCGGAAAGTTCGTTGATTTTAATTTGAGTAGTTTCATTTTTTTTACCTGCCGGCATGATGCAACTTACCTCATCCAGACTATATCATTTAGATAGCACAACGTACCTAACACTAGGCGGCCACTTCGTTTAATCAGATTTGAGGTTTGCGAGTAATTAAAAATCAGACTTGTAAATAAATTCTAATGGTTTAATTATTATCCGGAAAGTCAAAGTAAGGCAGGCAATTAATTTGAGTAATATTGTCATTATTGTGAGTCAAAATAGATATCTTAGCGATTGATTTGTTCGTGATTTTGAATTATTTCAAATAAGTTCAAATTACGCTTTTCAAGATAGGGTACCTGGAGGGCGCTACATCTTTAAGATCTATAAACGATGTTTCAACAATTATACATATCAAAGTTCCCAGTCATATCAATTAAAAGAACTAAGCTACTACTTTTATAATGTGAGGGGTGTTCGTTCCGAACGAATAGACGTTACTTTAAATACGGCGTCATGTATATTATTACAAATCTATTACAAATAATGAACTAAAATTTAATAATTTTACTGTGTACAGATGCAACCGCTCATCTTACTAAAGTGATAAAGCACGTGGTGGCGGGATTCTTATAGCTGTTAACACAAAACTAAAATCTAAAGTGTTATCTACAAAAATAAAAAAAAATCTAGCACACAAAAGTACATTGTCGGTACCCTCTATATTCCACCCCCATTTGACAGTAAAATTTACCAACTTTATTGTGACACAATTGAAGAAGTACATCATTTACAGCCTAGGATACCCTTTGTTGTCTGTGGAGATTATAACTTATTATACATTATCAAACCTTTCCTACCATAACTGGTGTAAAGGTATTTACGGTAGTTAACATTCATATTTTACATTTCAAAAACTAACTTAATTCATACTTTATGATTAACATTAAATAACTAAACAAAAACTGTCCCACTTGATTTACTTTCACCGGTGAACATATCTGGTCCACTCCGTTTTATTTTGTGTTAGTAGTACTGCCTCTTGGCACGTGGTTATCCATTCCTGCAACAGCTCTTCCATTTCGTTCCTCCGAGTTTTCCGTGGTCTTCCTCTTGTTATATTTGGACCTTCTTCTGAATACCATAAGATCTTTACCTGTCTATCATTTCTCATTCTTAATAGATGTCCTAACCATTAGAGCTGTCGTGTTTCAATATTATCGTTGACAAGGAATCCACCTTTAATGTGCTCCGAATTGTTTGCTTTCGGATCCTATCCCTTCTGATTACTCCTAGCACTTTTCTCAGGTATTTCATCTCAATGCTCTGTAGTTTTTTTTTTCTGTCTTTTATTGGTTATACACGATTCCCCTCCAAATGTCAGCGTCGGTAGGTAAATTTTCTTGTACACCATAATCTTTGTTTTCCTCGTAACCTCTTTTTTGTTCAAAAGTGTGTTGTATAAAGCATAATACTGCTTAGATGTGTTATCTATTCGTCCGTTTATTTCTGCTTCATGCTCTCCATTTTTATTTATATTACCTCATAAATATACAAAGTCCTCGACTTTTTCAATTTTATTTTTACTATTTGTATATTAGTCTGTGTTAGATGTTTCGCGATTACCATAACTTTTGTTTTGTTTACATGCTGTACTCCTCTAAACTCTGTTTCCATATCTCAAGGTTTCTTTATAGGTCTTTTTCTTTTGGTGCAAAAATCACGGCATCATTTGCAAAAGCACATTCTGTGCTGTTTGTCCTTTCTATGTTCTTATAACCAATCTTTGATGCGTCACTTTCTCTATGCATGCTTTAGTAATGTCGTCTATTATTACTATAAATAGTTACGGGCTTAACACCCCACACTGTCGCAGACCATTTCTTGTGCCAAACTGTTCTGATTGCGCGTTCGTTGCTCTTACGTAATCTCTACAGTTTTTATAAAGACTTTTAGTTAGTTCGATCAATTTCCTTGCTACTCCTCTTCTTTACAAACTTCTCCAAATCTTTTCTCTTGGTACCCGGTCGAAAGCCTTTTCAAGGTCGATAAATGCAAGATATGCCTGCCTATTCCGTTTTCTTATTCTCGCTATTATTCTTTTATCCGGAAGCTCCTCTGTGAGTCTAATAGTTGTCGTTCTACTTTCTTCCTTATTTTTTTGTTCTAAAATCCTTTCATATACCTTGCATGCTATGTTAATTAATGTTATTCCTCGGTAATTCTGGCAGCCACATATATCTCCTTTTTATATAATGGTATTATAATTCCCACCTCCCAATCCTTCGGTATTTTCCCAGAGTGCCACGCCTTTTTGCATATTTCTAGGAACAAGTTTGTGTCTTCTTCTCCCATAGTTTTCAACGTCTGAGCCACTATTCCATCATGGGCTGGTGCTTTTCTATTTTTTATGCCCTTTATGGCTTCATGTAATTCTTCTCTTGTGGGTTCTTTATTTGTTACTTCAACCTGTTCTTCTCTTAACTCTTCTGCTTCGTTTCCCTTTGTATTTTGTGTTCTGGTCTCATTTTTCGTTAGTATATCTTGAAAATATTCTTTCCATCTTTTTATCGCGTCTTGTTTCCTTGTTTAATATTTTACCTTCTTTATTTTTAATTTGTTGTTATATCTGTCTTTTATTCGTTCTACAACTCTTGAGGGCTCGATAAAATAATTTCTGATTTCCTTTACTATTACTTTCCATTTTGTACCGAAAGTTCTCCCATGACCTTTCCTTAGTTGCCCTTATTATTTCTCTGATTTTCTTCCTGTGGTCTTTATATTGTTGGTATGCTTCTTGTGTTTTTTTGTTTAGATATTTCCATATTAATTTCTTCATTTTGACTTCCTTTCTTATGTCCTCATTCCACCACTCCGTTTGTTTTCCTTGATCGTTCCTTTTAGATACTCCACACACTGTTTTCGCTGCTCCTTTCAGTACCCTTTTGAATATCTCCCATGTGCTTTCTATGTCATCATGTGTGTATTCTTCTTGTATCTTTTTCACTTCTTCCCTAATTACTTCTTGGTACCTTCTCCCGTATTCTTCCTCCATCAGTTTATAAAGTTTTCATTTTTTCGTATACCTTTCTTATTCTTTACCTTTCTTTCTTATTTACTGTGTCTTCTATGTCGGTGTGTCTAATTTTTCGCAGAAGCAAGTAGTGGTCGCTGTATATTTCAGGACCTCTCCTTACCCTAACGTTATTTATCATTTTCCTTCTGCCTTTCTCTATTAGTATATAGTCGATTATCGATTTCTCTCCTTTCCTAGTATATTTATGTATCTTCTTATGTTCGTAACATGAGTTTGTGACAATATATTGGTCAATTATTCTATTTCCATGGGTATTTCTTTCTTCTTGTCCATGTTTACCTAGTACATCTGCTGTTAGCTGGTTTTTCTTCCCCACTCTGCCATTAAGATCTCCTAGTGTAATTACTACACCTTTACTTTCTTCTCTAAGTGTTGTTAAGTTATCCCAAAATGTATCTTTATTCTCTACGTTGTCGCCTTTATTTGGTCCATAGACTGCTATTGTTGTTAACTTATGTTGTCCTTCCCCTAGTTCCACCGACATTAATCTCTCACTCACACATGACCATTTGTAAACCTTGTTCGTCCAGTTTTGTATTATAATACCAGCTACACTTCCTTTTGATCTTTGATTTTCTGATACACCACTATATATCATTATGTAATTTCCTTCTAATTGAATTATCCCTTGCCTGTTTTCTTGGTCTCTGTTGCTACAAGTATTTCAATATTTACGTTTTCCATTTCATTTATTAGTTCTTTTTCTTTTCCACTTATTCTCCTTACATTCCAGATTGCCAGGTTCCATGTTAGGTCTTTTTTCCTTTTCCTTTTAAATCCCCCCATTTAATTGTTTTTTAATTTTGTAGTCTCCTTTCGATATGTTTTCGCCATATTTGTCTTTTAATTTAACTTGGTTCTTTGTTTTCCTAACCTTAGTCATGCCAGTTTTCGTTACCGATAATCGGTCCTTTACTGTTCCATTTAGTTTTTTGACTCTGGGTCTTTGGTTGGCTTTAGGTACCTCCCTTTTTCTCACTCCACTCGATAATTCCGTCCATTTCAATTTTTTGTATCCAATTTTTGTTCTTTTGCCTCTGCTCTTCTTATCTCTTGCGACTTTCCTAATAGCTGCTTGTACCTGTTGTTCTTTTTGTGTCAGATCCGGGTCTATGTATATTTCTTGTCTCCCCAAACTGTTCTTATTTTTTAATATGTCAATCTTTTGTTCGAAATTTTCTAGCTTTACTACTGTCATCAGCATTTCCTTTTTACCTACTCTATATGACTCCTCAATTGTTACTTCTACTCTTATCTCTGTTTCTATGAATTCCTTTACGTCCCGCTTTGTATTTTCGCCATTGAAATCCTTTCCTTTTATTATGATATTATTTTTCTTCTCTCTTCTCTCCTGGATCTCCATTTTTTTCTTAATTGTTTCAATTTCCTTATTTAGTTCAGCTTTTTCTTTATTCCATTCTACCTCCTTTTTTAATGATTCCTCTTTTAAGTTTTTTATATCCTCTCCGTACTTTTTTAGCTGTTCATTTATTTTCCCATTGCTTTATTTATGCTACTTATATCTTTAGTTTCCTTTATTTGACCAGATACCCACATTATGAGGTTTTCTAAATTATCCATGTCTAGTTCTTGAATACTATATTGTTGTTCTAAATGTGTCTGCTTGTCTTGTGGGGATTTTATTATTTTCTTGCTTCTTTTAAATACTTCTTTTTGGGATTCTTTTTCTAGTTGGTTTTCTTTATCCGGTCTTTTCCTTTTACTTTAGCTTCTGCTAATGGTCTTGAGCTAGTCACTGTATTACTGGTTATTGACATTTAATTTATGTGTTCAGCGCCAGAGATGTTTCACGGGTCTACCCCTCAAGTGAAAGATCCCTCTATCAACCTCGGCTGTATGCTGTGTTGCCTAAACCCTTTTACCAGAAAATCCGCGTTATTTACTTGTGCAATGTGTCTGATTATCCGTATCACTTTGCATCACCTTTAATGCTTTATAATCCCTAATTCTAATTAAAATGTCTTTGTACTCACAGTTTAATGTTATTTGTCGATTATGTCCTCTGCAGCTTTATACTCCTCTTCTTTATCTACTCCTAGCTTTTAGATTTTATCTCTGCTTGATATGACCTAATTTAGACTTTTATATCAGAGCAGTAAAAATCACTGCTTTACCAATAAATTTACAGATCCGGTTTTTATATAAAATATTTTGACTGTATCACTAGTTGCAACACTTACTTGTAGTTAACGCGCTATACTTTATTTTTGTCGTTTTAGTTATCTACTTTATTTAATGCGTTACAATTACCATGCTATATTTACTTATCTCGCCTTTATGCTTAGTTAGCAAAGCACGCAATGTTCACTCCTATAACTTCTTGCCCACCGTTATAATTGTTCCTTTTCTCCACTTATCGTTTTCGTACCTACTTTGATTTAATATTATTACACTCCACTACTACTTAGCTATCTTATTCATGCAATTTATTTAATTAATTCCAATTATTTCGGTGGGGCCTGCTTTACAGGTTTTCACGTCGTACGTCATAACTTGCCTACATTTAATTGGTGTTCACAACCTAACGATAAATCAGAATTGGGCTATGTAGGTCCAGCAGATCGTTTAATTTTTACCTTCCAATCTACATATACATATATAGGTATAGAAAGTTATGCAATCGACTTTTTTTCACTATCGCTAAATCGACTTACTAGCTCATTTTACAAGTTTTGGCCAAGTTTCGCCTAGATCGGCTATGATGTTAGGTATCCACGATAACTCCAGAACGAAAATACCTACGTACTTAAAATTTTGTATTCAAGCCTGTTTTCATTTGGCTTAGAGCTGATTAGATTTTGGGACAAATCCAGCGGCGTTGGGGGGGGTCTTAGGAGCAGTTTTTGGTTTTTATCAAATATTTCTAAAACAACTGCATATTTCAAAGATATAAAAATATTTAGATATAACCTTAAATGCATCGATTAATTATGTTCTATTCAATTTTTTGATATGACGTACCGTAATTTAGCGGGAAAAATTCCTAAAGTAGAATTTAAGTGTTGGTTCAAATTTTTTCATTATCTGAATAACGATTCATTTTATACGAAAAAGTATAGACGTGTTTTTTAAAAGAAATGTAAAAAAGTTTTTTAATGTAAAGCGAAATAAATGTAAAAATTAAATAAATATGACTGAAAATGCTGAAGCTGTATTATTGGCTTTGGAATTTTTGTTACGTTAACATGTATTAATGTCTTAATCTCTATTTGACATGAAGTTTTAAACGTCATTTTGACATATATTATTGTTTTTTTTTTAACTATCGCTAAATCGACCTATTAGCTCATTTTACAACTTTAGGCCAAGTTTCGACAAGATTGGCCATGATATCTGCATGTCTCGGTGAGGGGGGGTTATTAGGGTAAGTTTTGGGTTTTCATGAAATATTTCTAAAACAGCTGAATATTTCAAAGATATAAAAATACCCCGTTTATATTTTTTAGTATTTTGCAAGTAAGTCCTGTAATACATTAGCATTCACCTAGTTTAAGTTAGCATCTATATGTCTATTAACCTCTGTCTGACATAGAGTGTTGTGTTTGTTTTTACAATGTTGCTTATTGTCGTAATTATTTCTTTTACTTTCCATTTTTTATAGGCTCGAAGGTCATGCGGTGTTCCACACCAAATATTTTTTACATCATAGTTCTTTAATCTCCTTAATCAAACATTTAAGAAGAAAGGAGAGCAGTTTTTGGTCATCATCACTAAACACACTATAAGGTTTTGTTGTATTTTTTACTTCAAAGCGATGGTATCTTATTAAGGCATTACAACGTACTTATAAAAACTATTTAAAGTAAATATGGTTTAGTTACTATTAGTCGTTCACTATGTGGGGTTAGTATCGATTTGCACCATCTAGAACAGTGCGAACATCATTTGTTGAATACTGAATATTCTGTGCACATACTCTCAATATTCTTGCGCCAATTTTACAAGTGCAGTACAATCCGGTTATGGGGTCATCATTTTCATAGGCAGTAACATTATAGTCAATAAATATAGAGTGTGTAATAAGTATATCTTGAGTAAACTCTAGCTTTTAATAAACCCAGTTCGTTAAGTTGCGTTTGAACGATAAATTCGCAGTGAAACTCCCGCCCTGTGGTGTCTTAAAAATACCCTGGTGATAGTTTAACCTGATAGAAAGTTTTAAAAGAATGTAATCAAGATCTAGCCTAGGAAAATCTAAGTTATTATGTTCTTCAATATTTTGCCAAACTACTGCGTTCCTTTGCAACAAATTCTGCCTTTCCACTCGGATATGCAATTCGTTGACATTTTATCCTTTTCTTATTTTCAGCATACTTTGAGCGAGTTCTTCATTTGCATCCTGCTTGTGAATTGGCTCATAGAATTTAAATAGCAATGCACATGCAATCCTTAGAAACGGGTTCAGATTCATGCAACTTTGCATAAGTACCATATCACGAAAAAACTTAAACACTGATTTTAGATGCCCGTTTCGCGATTCAACTATCCAGCGGATTTTAGTAATGGCTCGTGCTGTGTTGGCATCTTCGGTGGTAAATTGGCGTTGACCGCATGGGAGAAAAGTGGGAATCTCGCAATTTAAATGACGGTTGTCCAAAAATCCTGGAGCATCACAGTAACCCGGTTTACGACAAGAAGATCATTTTAATGAATCCACTCGTTAATGTACTGTTGGTCATTTCTTTAACTAAAATTGATGCGTCGTTGTTTCGTGTGTCACTAAAATAAGGTCCATGTATATCAACAAAGTATCCGTCTGATGCAACTATTAATTCAGCTTTTAAAATGTATGTTTTTTGTGGCTAGAATAGGATTGGCGTGACAACTTTTTGGGGCTTTAATATAGGTAGAGTCTGGATATAGTTCGTCCTTCGAACATTTGGCTCAGGATTATAAAGTGTAATTGAGAACTGAGTTACATGTGTTTGAATAAAACGGTCCCTATTCCGTACTTCGGCCGAATTAAAACCTAAGTTTTCCCTTACAAATCTCACCATTAGGCTCTCCCGAACTGAAAATAGCGCCAAATTAACATTCTGCCGAGATGAGTATTGCATGAAGGATTTTGAAAATATATCTAAAAAACATTGCCGCAGCTTTATCAAGAAAGTTATAAGTTGCTTTTTTGTAACATTTCTGTAACTGTCACATAGGAAAACAGAACAGCAATGCCCATACAACTCCAAGAACCGCTCTTTTGAATGGGAAGTTAACGATTTGAAGTCACCGTCTTCAAAACTCTCCTCTCAGCCGTTGTAGACGTAGCTTCTCTTAATCCACTAAACCATTGCTTTACTTCAATCCCATTCATTAAAACTCGTAATGGCAGTGATCTATGGTTTTCTATAAATTGAACTTTGACCATACCATCATCGTTTAGGTGTCCATTACAATTTATTTGGTAAGAAATTTTCTTGTTTTAATATAAAAGTCAACCCTTACTTTGAAAACAGCTTCCCTTAATCCACTAAACGATTGCTTTACTTCAATCCCATTCATTATAACTCGTAATGGCACTGATCTATGGTTTTCCATAAATTCAACTTTGACCATACCATTATCGTTTAGGTGTCCATTACAGTAGAGCGTGTTATTTGGTAAGAAATTGTCTTGTTTTAATATAAAAGTCAACCCTTACTTTGAAAACAAATAAAACATTTTCTTTTGCGCTGAATAACTACTTCCATCAGAATGCCATTGGGATCAGCCTATATTTTAATAACTTTATTGATTCTACTCTGCAATTCTTACAAATTCTGCTTTGTTCAAGATGATCCAAACCAAATCTGCCACTATGTATATGCATATTTCTCATTCCTCGTATTCTTTCAACATTTATATTATTTTCTTCTACAATAACTTAATTAGCGTTCCATACATTGCATACGTAGTAGTTTACCATCGTAAAAACGTATCCCGAAGATGTTAAGTGGGATCTGGTCGAAACAGTTTCTTAGAGACTACTACAACACAAACGCGGGACAGCACCGGAAACACATATATATATATATATATATATATATATATATATATATATATATATATATATGCTAATACAGTGATATTATGTAAGTCAATATGAGTATCGATTTAAAAATATTTTTAAATATACTGGGTGCACCAAAACAAAGTGGCATATCAAGGTTACGTTTTTTTAATGACACGCTCCGTATATTATTACATTTTCCAATTTTACATAAAAAACAAGTAGCACTTTCATAAGGGTTCCCTATACCTACATACAGTGTGTTTCAAGTTATATCAATTTTTCTGAAAATGTAGGGTTTTTGGAACAATTAAATATGGAGATATTAGAAGTAATAAAATTAACTCCAACAAATTCACTCTTCGGTTTAAGTAAAATACTGTTCCCTTAGTCTATTTAAATGACTGAATAGTAAACACCTCTTCACAGGGTGTTCATTTTTTTAGCTAAATTAGTAGAACATTATATATATATATATATATATATATATATATATATATATATATATATATAGGGTGAATCGCTACCGACGCTACGGAGTTCTACGGCGAAGGCACATAATCGTTCTAATACAGTTATATTATGTAAGTCAATATGAATAACGTTTTAAAAATATTTTTAAATATACTGGGTGCACCAAAACAAAGTGGCATATCAAAGTTGTTTTTTTTAATGACACGCTCCGTATATTATTAGATTTTTCAATTTTACATAAAAAACAAGTAGCACTTTCTAAGGGTTCCCTATACCTACATACAGAGTGTTTCAAGTTATATCAATTTTTCTGAAAATGTAGGGTTTTTGGAAAAATTAAATATGGACATATTAGGAGTAATAAAATTAACTCCAACAAATTTACTCTTCGGTTTAAGTAAAATACTGTTCCCTTAGTCTATTTAAATGACTGAATAGTAAACACCTCTTCACAGGGTGCTCATTCTTTTCAGCTAAATTAGTAGCATTATATATATATATATATATATATATATATATTATATATATATATATAATATATATATATATAGGGTGAATCTTTACGCTACGGAGTTCTACGGCTAACACATAATCGTTCTATACAGTGATATTATTAAGTCAATATGAATAACGTTTTAAAATATTTTTAAATATCGTGCACCAAAAAAGCCTATCAAAGTTATGTTTTCTTTAATGACACGCTCCGTATATTATTAGATTTTCCAATTTTACATAAAAAACAAGTAGCACTTTCATAAGGGTTCCCTATACCTACATACAGAGTGTTTCAAGTTATATCAATTTTTCTGAAAATGTAGGGTTTTGGAAAAATAAATATGGACATATTAGATAATAAATTAACTCCAACAAATTTACTCTTCGGTTTAAGTAAAATACTGTTCCCTTAGTCTATTTATTGACTGAATAGTAAACACCTCTTCACAGGGTGCTCATTCTTTTCAGCTAAATTAGTAGAACATCCATACTGAAAAATTCCGCTTATTTTAAATTGAACACCCTGTATTTTATACGCTTATCGTTTAGCTTGCTTAATTACCTTTCAACTTACCAAATGTTCAACGTATTTCATAATTTTTGGAATTTGTTTCTGTATCATTTGTAGATTGAAATATCCTCCCAAAATGCCTACTTAATGTCTTTTTGCTAATGTAGTAGTATTTCTCTTTACCAATAAGTAGAATGCTCGGTACCAATCTTATGTGTACATGATATATTTCAGATATTTGTAATTTACATATTAACAAATAATGTTAATGTGACTAATCTTGTAGGTTTTGAAGTGTGCTGTGGAATTGTCGGTAACGCATTTGTTAATGTTAAAACTCTGACATTGGGCGTGACTTTTGTCATTGTGTATTCTTATTTTTTGTCTGTTGAAAGTTGTTGAAATATTTTCAATTTAATAATGATTTATTGACAACAAGGAACAATTAATATGATTTTAACCATTGCTAAATGCTATAAAAATTGTTTACTTGCTTCAATAGTGTACTCAGAAAAATACCCTAAGCGGGTACATCCCGATAAAAAGGTTTTTGAAAGGTTACTTCAAAAATTTCGTGATACAGGAAGTATAGCTTACCCAAAACAACTAAAAGTGAAGCCTGTTACGAATGATGGTGATAATAAATTTTTGGTATTAGGTTCTGTTGTTGACAACCAAAATACTAATACAAGAGTTATTGCAAGTGAAACAGGAATTAGTCAGCCTAGTGAGTGTTGAGGATCTTAAAGAAACATAAATACCACCCATTTCATATACAAATACATCAAAGGTTGTATGGCACAGACTTTCAAAAACGTATTGATTATGGGTCCTTGATCAAGTTAGTGACAATGAATATTGTTGGAAAATGTGTTATTAACCGACGAGTTAACATTCCATAATAATGGATTAGTGAACCGGCACAGTTTCCATTATTACGACACCGAAAATAAACATTTATTTAATACTGTTGATCGTCAAAATCGATGGAGTGTTAATGTGTATGGTGGAATTGTTGGCATTCATGTTATTGGTCCGTATTTTTTCGATGACAATATAAATGGTCAAAAATTCCTTAGATTTTTAAAGAGAGTGTTTTGGGAACTTTTGAAAGTATTCCTTTAAATAGTAGATAAAATATGTGGTTGCAGTTAGATGGAGCACCTGCACATTTCTCACGTGCAGTTACAGAATATTTAAATAAGTCCTGATAAGTGGATTGGGAGAGGTGGACCAACTTCTTGGCCACCTAGATCTCCTGAACTAACATGCATGTATCTCTTCTTTTGGGACTTTATCAAAAAATTAGTTTACAGCACACCTCCCACCACAGCAGATGATATGAAAAGAAGACTCTTTTGAGATGGTCACCCCTAATATGTTGCAAAACCTAAGATGTTCGTTGGAAAAAAGAATAACACTATGTATTCAAGAAGATGGACATCATATCGAACATGTATTGTAATTCTTTTAAATTTTTTGAGCAAATTATCACACCACATAAATAAAATTTTAGTTTCCATTGTGTACATGCTTTCTGTCCTTTCTCTGTGAAACTGTTGCAATATATAGATTAAACTAAAAATCGCAATAGACTTTTTAAAGTTTCACTTTATTTTTAAAACTGAAGCTGATCGGTTTCGTTTGGACGACCCAAGCATCGAAAGTAAAGATAAGTGTATAAATAATCTATTGCGATTTTTAGTTTAATCTACATAGTGTAAAAATAATTTTATAAGGGTTTAAATTAAAGTTACTATGATTTGAATTTGAAAATGTATTACGTTAGCCAAAAATCATTAAGAGTAGGCATTTTGGAGGATATTTCAATCTGCAAGTGATACAGGAACATACAAATTTCAAAAATTATTAAATAAGTTGAAAATTGGAAGGTTTAGGTATAGGAAACCCTTATAGAAGATGAAAGGTAATTAAGTAAGCTAAACAATAAGCGTATAAAATACAGGGTGTTCCATTTAAAATAATCCGAATATTTCAGTATGAACGTTCTACTAATTTAACTGAAAAAATGAACACCCTGTAAAGAGGTGTTTACTATTCAGTCAATAAATAGACTAACGGAACAGTATTTTACTTAAACCGAAGAGTAAATTTGTTGGAGTTAATTTTATCAGAAGATATTTAATTTTTCCTAAAACCCGACATTTTCAGAAAAATTGATATAACTTGAAACACTCTGTATGTAGGTATAGGGAACCCTTATGAAAGCGCCAGTTATTTTTTATGTGTCATTTAAAAGAACATAACTTGGATATGCCACTTCTTTTGGAACACTCAGTATATTTAAAAATATTCCTAAAATGTTACTCATATTGACACATATCACTGCGTTAGAAATTAACGATTATATGCCGCTTCGCCGTAAAGCTCCGTGGAGTCGGTCGTGATTCACCCTGTATATATGAAGATAAATTTCTGCACATAAGGATAAATACAAAATTAAAAAACGGACTTACAGTCAAAATTAGAATTAAGCGAGCTTCATTCAATAAGTTTATTTGAGATAATTATTTTATTTAATTAAATATAATAACAATCGCTGTGAATCACTTTCCAAATAACTGGCAATGTTATAGTGATTGTCTTGTTTGAATTGCGCATACACGCACATACACACACACACACACCCACACGTCTGCATTAGTTTTGTGTGATTAGATGATGGAGTAAATGGATGAAATAAGTTTAGTTGAGATAAGTTTGTCGTTTAATTAAATATAGTAACAATCACTGTGAATCAATTTCCGAATAATTGGCAATATTGTAGTGATTTTCTTGTTTGACACGCGCTCACACACATGTACGGTAAGAGACACCAACGAGCTTAAATGAGGGCAAAGTTGCGTAATCAGTCATTACGACTCTGAAAATTCAGGGCTAACCTGATTAGGTTTCGAAATATTTGATAAAAAACGAAATTTTTAAAATCAGCTTTTCTTTCATTTCAGCTTTGTTTGAAGTGATATTGATAAAGGAAGACACTTTCTCATGGCAACTGTTTGTCCTCTATCGAATAGCATAAGCAATATTCACATGTAACGTCTCGCCTTTCCAGGACCCTCATCAACTTCATTTTTTTAAAATACGGTCCTGGAAATGTTATTACATTTTTTGCAAGCCTTCATAAACCCCAATACTGTACTATCTCAGCTCATAACAGATCCAGACGTTTTATCTCGAAAAAGTCATCTTCAATGTATTCGTTCCCAATTTATTTAAATTTTTAATTTAGATGTCTATGTTTATTAAATTATCGTACACTTTAAGTGTCGTTAGACCCTGCGAAATTCATCTAGTTATTTATAGTATTACCATATGACCATATATGGTCATTCATGCTCCACAAGTTGTTGCGTCAAAATTAAAACATTATTACAATTTTAATTTTATTATGACAAATTAATTCTTAAAAATGCTTATAAACAACCAAAACAAAAATGATTATTATACTTTAAAAAATTACAGTAAATGTTCAAAAACATTTTCGTTTTCTTGTACACAAAAATCTATCCGTCTCACAATATTTTGTACTCCCCTTTGAATGTCCCTTTTTCTCAAGGAGTGAAATCCATTAAAGATATTTGCCCTCAATTCTTCTATGTTGTTGGCAACTTCTTTATAAATTTTATTTTTCAACGTTCCCTATAAAAAAAATCGGGGGGGAGGGGGGATAAATCAGGTGACCGTGCTGGTCACTCAACTACCCCACCATTTCCTATCCATTGTCCGGGAAAACCCTTGACATTTCTAGAGTTGTGTGGCGGTTGTTCGAAAATTAAGATATCTATCACCTTTTAAAGTTCCCTCATAAATCAAAGGTCTTACATAAGCCAGTTTTGTCTTGGATTTTGTATTGCCCAGATTTCTGTTAAAAATACCGTTTCATCTGTCCATAGAATATATGTAAAAAAATTCGGGTAATTTTGTAATTGCTGACGCAACCAATTTATGTTAAGCGCCGTTTTGTCTCCTGGCCTTAGACAATGAGAAATGTGTATTTTGAAGGGTTTATAAAGATTGTGTCTAAAGGTTCTCCATACATTTACGTGACTCATTCCTGGTAAATCAATATTCAAGGCCATATCTCTCGTTGATTTATGCGGGTCGTTATTAATCTAGCATAACTTAAAAAATGTATTATTCTAACTACAGCTTAAAAAAATTAAACAAACCTCATCCATAACAGCTTCTGTTTCATTTTCTTGTAATCGGTTACCATATATCGTTCTAGGTTTCTCGAATGCTCCAAATTCAGTGAAATTCCGATCTAATTTTTAAAATAACGTTCTATGAGACTGCTCTTTTTCAAGATATTCATTCAAATACAGTTCACATGCTCTTTCAGAGTTTCGATTAGACGTATAATACATTTTGATCATATTACGTTTATCCGAATTTGAGAAGGGAATACTGAATAACAGGCAATAATTCAAGTCAAAAAAATATAAAGAATTACTGTCAGTTCTTTAGTGTCTGTTTGTTTCTTAGCATATTATTCACGGCAGTCTTTATAATCATAACTAATTCCTCTTTTTTAAAAGTAAACACGCTTTGGCAAATATTGAAAATGAAGATAAGCGTAATATGATCGGAATTTATTACACCTGTAATCGCAATTGTGAAAGACCATGTTAGATGCAATTATTTTGAATGAATATCCTAAAAAAATTTAGATCATAATTTGTCACAATTTTGATTAGTGTAGGGGGCACGAAGAAATAGATATTGTCATTAAAAGGTTTTATTATAATGAAGTATGGTTTAAAAAATGATTAAAATAACAGAAGAAATAAATATCTTCAATGGATTTAACTCCTTGACATGGAGGGGAATTCAAAGAGGAGTACAAAATACTGCGCGACGGATAATTTTTTGTGTACAAGAAAACGAAAATGTTTTTGAACATTTACTGTAATTTTTTTTAAAGTATAATATTCATTTTTGCTTTGGTTGTTCATATGCATTTTTAGGAATTAATTTGGCATAATAAAATTAAAATTGTAATAATGTTTTAATTTTGACGCAACAACTTGTGGAGCATGAATTACCATATATGTTCACATGGTAATACTTTAAATAACTAGATGAATTTCGCAGAGTCTAACGACACTTAAAGTGTACGATAATTTAATAAACCTAGTAATCTAAATTAGAAACTTAGATAAATTTTTTAACGAATACATTGAAGATGAATTTTTCGAGACAAAACGTCTGGATCTGTTTTGAGCTGAGACAGTACAGTATTGGGGGTAATGAAGGCTTGCAAAAAATGTAGTAAAATTTCTAGGGCAGTATTTAAAAAAATGAAGTTGATGAGGGTCCTGAAAAAACGAAACGTTACATGTGAATATTGATTATGCTATTCGATAGAGAGCAAAAAGTTGCCATGAGGAAGTGTTCTTCTTTTATCAATATTACCTCAAAATTTCGTTTTTTTCAAATATTTCGAAAACTAATCATGTTAGCCTTGATTTTTTAGAGCCATAATGTTGGTCCACTGATTACGCAACTTTGCCCCCATTTAAACTCGTTGGTATCTCTTACCGTTTCCGTGTGAAGAGGCGAGAAACGAATTTGTATATAATATATATATATATATATATATATATATATATATATATATATATAGGGTACCCAAAATGTGTGAAATAATAGTTCTGCAGCCGTAACCGCACAATTTATCACAAAACTTTCAAGACAAAAGTTGTTTGACGAAATAATGCTCATATTGTGCATATGAAAGAAAACATATTTTGGTTGTCAATTTTGAGATAAGACGTCATCGGCAGTTTTTTTTAAATAGTAACCCCATAATTTTGTTTCTCGCTCATATTTATCTTTCAAAATGAAAATATTTGACAAAAAAAATTTATTACCAACAAAAACAAAAAAAAACACGACTCAAATCAAGTAGGTAACTAACTAAAATTGAAATTTCTAACGAAAAGTTTCGTTTTTAATGCAACAAATGCTCAAAATGTTCACCATTAGCAGCGGTGCAATGCCCAAATCCGTCATAATAACCACGAATAGAATTGCTTAATGAATTAGGCGTTAATAATTGTGCTTTGTCGATTATTCTTTGTTGTAGTACCTCCAGATTATCCAGTCTATTTCTGTACACCTTAGATTTTAAATGAAAAAATGAAAAAATCGCACGCTGTAAGATCCGGAGATCGTGAAGGCCATTCGACAGTCCCTTGTCTGCCTATCCAACGTGTAACAACCCATCTTGAGTTGTATTAAATATACCGTAATTTAATGTCTTTCGTTCATTCAGTTGTAAATATAAGAAAATTTTTTAATTAATTTTGCTTTATAGCTATGAGTTAGGCAACTTAATTTGCATTTTGGTGTAACTTAAGTGAATATCTCCTTAAGGGTATATATTTCTTAAAGGTTTATACTCCCACTTCAAATTATTTTTCTGCTCAATACGTTCGCCCAACACGTCATCATTGACTTACTTCTTTGCGCAAATCTTTTCGCGCACGACTACCTCGTCTAATTTCAAAGCATCCATTTTTTTTCACTTCCTGATGACTATTGTGTGTGCAGGAAGCATTTTTGGGTTTTCCACCTAAATTTTAGTGTAAAGTTCCATTGATTTGACGGTAAAATATTTTAACGCATTATACTGAAAATTAAAACATTTGCTCTTTTCAGGCACTTTTACATTCCTTTCTTTTATTTTTACTTTGTTTAAATTTTAAATACGCATTTAATTTTACTGTTGCGTACGCTTTCATTTTATGATTGCAATTTTTATTGGAAAATTTCAAAATAATGCATTAAACGGATTATTCCATTTCATGAAGATAAATTTATAAGAAATAAAATTCCAGTTTGGGTGTGGCTTACTACGTAAAGCATTATTACAAGATATTGCGCAATATTTATGCAAAGATGACATCACCTTATTTGAAATTTCCGTAATCGTTTAGATACCAGAGGTTATTAAAAAATTTGTGTACAAAAATTTTACAAATAGGTATTTATGTAATGATTTTTTAGTAATTTAAGGCTAGTTTTAAGATATATTTTATTTAACCCTATCATTAACTGTTAATAAACATAGTTGTATATTTTTTATTTTTTACATTTTGATAAAATTTTTAGTGTAAAACTCGGTTTAGTTATTCCGAGCATAATTAAAAAATAACTTGGCGTCCGAGATCATTTTTATTAGTGTTACATTGCAATTTTTTATATTGATGTTCAGTGGAAGTAAGCTAGCAGATTTTGTGGTTATCAAGCAAATCAAAAGACTGGCCCTATATTAATTTACCGACTGGGACAAAGGCATTATTTGTGATGAATGGTTAGTATTTCCAGTTAGTTTAACGATTTGTTTCCGGAGAACATTTTTACTTTTACACTCATTCATTTATACATTTATTTATTATTAAATTTATATTACCATTTACACCACTTACATTATAAACGATTCCGAAAGACTTCATCTAAATATGTCCGCACATTTAGAGAGTAATGGGGTGGTGCCCCATCTTGTTGAAACCACAGATCTACATTCGGAAATTGTTCTTGACAAGCTGGAATAATTTACTCTTGCAATAATTGTGAATACCGGTTGCCAGTTAAAAAAAAGGACCAATAATGCGATCACGCAAACCCCTGCCCACACATTAATTTTTCGTGGTCTTTGGATATGCTGTTGGATGATCCAATTGGGATTTTCAGTCGCGCAGTAACGAATATTATGTCTATTTACCCTTCCATTTAAATAAAATGTGGCCTCGTCCGAAAAGAGTATGTTGTCGAGGAAGTGTGGATGATTATTGATGCGCTCCATCATACGCTCGCAAAATTAAAGACGTCGGTTATAGTCATCTTTTGATAATTTTTGCAGTAAAATATCGCTGACGCGTTGAGGTGTGTGGATTTTCTGTGATTTCTAACAATACCTCACAAACTTGTTTCTCAAAAATTTTCTTATGTAGGATATCAAATTTTTTATACTGTCATTTTGACAATTGAAAGAGGAATAAAAGCATGAAACAAAATTATGTGGTTATGATTTAAAAAAAAACGATGACGTCATATCTTAAGATTGACACCCAAAATATTTTCTCTTGCATATGCACAGTGTGCGCATTATTTTGTCAAACAACTTTTGTCTTGAAAGTTTTGTGATAAAATATACGGTTACACACACGCACAAACACACACGAACGCACGCACCTACTCACGCACATACGCATCATGCACCACGCACGCACGCACACGTACACCTTAATTATTATACGTACAGTTACACGTCCACATTAGATTTGTGTCATGAGATGGATAAGTGAATGAAGTAATTTAACAATGCATGTTCCAGGTACCGAATTTATTACGTACATTATAAAACCTCCGACTGCTATAGTTTTTTCCATCCCAAGCGAAGGGTTGTTGGTATCAGTTGCAATGCTTATTAACTAAACACATGTCCAAACACTTAAGTCGAAATTATTATAAGTTTTTATTATGAACGAATAAGTTCAAAGCTAAATATGTAATTAAAAATTATTATTAATTTTATTAAATACATAAATAAAAAGTTTACCTCGAGTAGGATTTGAACGTACTACCTGTACTTTGCTAGAGTACCGCGCTAATCAACTGCGCCATCAAGGTTCAAGCCCCAATCGATGTAAATTTCGTCTTTATGTATATAGAACTGATATAAATTCTAAATATAATGAGATTACAATCAAACTACTTATATTAATGGAATGTGAGCCTGCAATATCGGAAGGATTCACACATACCAAAGCAACTTGACTAATGTTAAATTATTATAAGTTTTTGTTATGAACGAATAAGTTCAAACCTAAATATGTAATTAAAAATTATTATTAATTTTATTAAATACATAAATAAAAAGTTTACCTCGAGTAGGATTTGAACATACGACCTGTACTTTGCTAGAGTACCGCGCTAACCAACTGCGCCATCATAATTTTTACTTAAGTCGAAAGCTGTGTAACCTAGAATCGAATCTGGAACCGGTTAGCGTAGTTTATTACTACACAATCACTACACCAGTGCCGTTGTTTTATTTGCTATTCTGAACACCATGTTTGATATGTCCACCGTTGTGTTTAATTCATACGGTGATTAAATCAATATTTTTTGTCGGGTTTATGTTTTTGTGATCCACAGCTGGTCATAAACATTCTTACTCTGAGTTTCATGTTTACAGTTAAAAAATGTTCTGGTACATATTGTTTTTTATTAAGTTCACTATTGAAATAGGTACATTATTACGTGCTAACCTAATATACTTTAAAACAAAATATAAATAACAATGTTGAAAATAAATGTATGGATTATTAATGTGTTAATAAGTCACAAATAAACACGCAGATTAATAAAACAACACTTCTTATTTATTTAAATAATTTCATGTTTATAAATGAAACAGAGCTTGCTTTTCTCTGTATTGTACAAAAATAATCAATACTGTAGCTAATTCGAATCCAACTTTCAACATATTTGAACATGATGATATAATGATAAATTAAAATTTGGTGTATAACTTATAAACTTCTTATGAAATTGATGAAACTTACACCGTACATAAATTATTTCAAAGCGCCACAAGTTGGGGAAGTCGTAAATCATGCGCTCTTGGAAGGTGAAAAATCTTTGTAACATTTAGCTCATAATAAAGTTATAAATGTGGAATAGTAACAAATGATGAAATTAAAACATATTTAGAGACTAAATCACATAGGAAACGGTGTGCATACGAAAATCGCAAAAAAAAACATTAATAAACGCAATTCTTTGAGTAATAAAACGTTTCCATTACAAACTTAAATTTTTGTTAACGTAAGAGTTTAGCTAAATTTATTTAAATTAAACAATAGTTTATTTAATATTCTCTTACGATTTATTTTCATATATTCGAAATATATTATGTACGTTCGATCATGCTCTCGTTCCCAGCTATATACCAATAGGTTGGCAGCTAAGTAATTTCGGTTTTGCCGTATGAAATAAAACTCATTTTTTTAATACAAAAAATAATATTTAATGAACTACATATTTTCCATTTTGTTCAATGACTTTTTGCCATCGTTCTTGCAGCTTCATGATTTCGCGCTCACAGAACTTCTGGTCTTTATCTCCAAAAAATTGAGCCACCTGCTATTTAAGGTCATCGTCAGTTGTAAAAGTTTTACCATTCAAAAAATTTTGCAAACTGCGAAATAAATGGTAATAGGATTTTGCCGGATCAGGGCTATATGGGGGATGTGACATCACTTCCCAACCAAGCTCCAATAATTCTCCACGACTAGCCAAAAATGTGTGAGGTCTTGCATTGTCTTGGTGGAACACTACTCCTTTCCGATTTACCAATTTCGGCCGTTTGTCTTTGATTTCTTCATCTAATTTCGTTAACAATACACATCTAAATTGATCGTCTGGTTTCTTGGAAGATGCTCAAAATACAAAACACCTTTGTAAGCCAACGAAATTGATAGCGTGATCTTTCTTTGATGCAATTCGGCTTTCGGGGTGGTTTGAGCTAGTTTATCGTTCTGTTACCATGACCGTTTTCGAATTATGTTACTGTATATTATCCATTTTTCACCGACAGTTATGATTCTTTTTAGGAAAGGATCGGCTTCATTGTGCTTAAGGTGCATATCGCAAATGTTGGTTTGCTGTGTTAGGTGAATCTTTTCAATTCATGCGGTACCAAATATCGAGCTTTTTAACGCATCCAAGGCGTCTTAGATGTGTTTCTATTGTTGTCTGCGATACATTTAACCTTTCTGCAATCTCTCGAACAGTTATATGGCTTTGATTTGGTCAACATCAACTTCAGTGGGCAGACCAGAACGTTGCTCACCTATGAGGGATAAATCTCCTGAACGGAATTTTTTAAACCAATTCTGACAAGTGGGCTCCGTTAAGCAATCAACACCATAAACTTCACATATCTCTTTGTGAGCCTCGGTAGCTTTCTTTTCTTTACGGAAATAAAAAAGTAAAATATGCCGAAAATGTTCATTTCTTCTATCCATTTTAAATTTTCTCACAACTAACAGCAACAAAATAATCACGTATCACTTGCTTTTAAAGTAACGTCAATGTGACTGATGTCAAATGTAACAAAACAAAGTACACCACTAACGAAAGTCATACAAAAAAACAAAAGAAAACCTCCATACGCGATTAACAAAATTACGTAGTTGCCAACCTGACACATACCGGTCTAAAGTACACTTCCCCTTCTGAAATGTGTTTTAAGTTCTTTATATTGTATTCTTCAGAGCTTTATCTAAACAATTTGTGACAATTGTAAATGGTTTTAATGTGTCAGTGTTAGAGCTATAGACTAAATTAATATTTGAGGATAGAAAGGTTCAATGTTCCACGTAAAACAAACAGATATGTAAACGGCCAGTTTTAATTCTGCTAAACTATTAAACTTCTAACCTTGTCACACTCTAAATAACAAACTTTGCCTAAAATTGATTTTTACGTACACTCAAATTTACTACTAAGATCAGTAGTTTTCTTTATGTAATAATTATTTTACATACCTTCTGGATAACAACTAGTGCAGTGTTTAAAACAGTTAAGGCTAATAGATATTTCTAGGAAAATAAAAACTATAAATTTGTGATAGGTAACAGTTGTATCACAGATTACTTCCAAATGAAAGATTGATAATATGACAATTGTGCTTAAATAATAATCAATATTTGAATGCATGAAAAACTCTTTTAAGTCCAATGTAAAAGGTGTACAAGAATCCAAATTACCTTATTTTCAAATCGTTTCGATTTTCGTTAAAGGATGTAACAAAAATTGCAAAACGCACACGCACCTTAATGTGTTTCAATAACGTTCACCCTTTCGCTATCTTATAGAATATATTTTACATTTCACTCACTCACTTTCCATTATCAAACAATAATTAAGAATTTTGTTTTCTTGTGCAACACTCATTTCAAATAATTTTATTGGGAAACGCTAATCACGTATAACACAAAGTAGTTATAATTTTTTTATAGAACTCTTTGTATATTGGATTTGTAGCAGTGTGTTAAACCAATAGTACCCGCAGATCTAGCTAAAGATCTGTATTTTTATTTTTTTAATGTAGGAAGGTGAGCCAGAAGTGAAATAGTAGAGTATGTGTTGGTTTTCTGATAATTGAAAATTCAAATTAGTGCTGTGTATTCATTTTAATAGGTCAGTTACTAAAATAAATTTAATTTTATGAAGTAAATTATTGTTATTTAAATCATCGTGAACGTTGGAAAGAGTCATCAAACCAGGTCAAGACATCACCTACCATTATAATAAAACTTTTTTAGCTACACTTAGTTCAAACATTCTGTATTAAATAATTTTAATCGGAATGGTTATTGGTATCACATATAGAAACTATAGTTTTACGAGTATGAGCATAATTGTACGCCAAGACTCGCAAAAATAGTTTCTATGTGTGACACACAAAACTTTTGTGCTTCTATATTTTCATATCCTCAAGTCTTCCAGAAACCGAGTGTTTCTGATCTAGGTCGACAAAACATTAACGTTTTTCAATTTGACATCACAGATTTTTCCTACACGTACATTTACTGACTGCTCACAGCTGTCATACATACGAGAGCAGTTTGACACATTGTGGTTCAGTACTGCCAACATAAATTAGAATATGATAGCGTCGCCAGAAATATCCTAAAACACATTCTTCAGCATTAATATAACGTCAATAAAAAATGGGCATCACACCCAGAAACCATTTTTGCAGGTATTTGAAAAAATAATCCCTTCCGGTCTAGCGAAACAACTATTAATGGTGACGGTAGTAATTGACCAAAAGTATTTTTGATCATTTTTTAGCAACGTTGCCATATATTAAGTAGTTGGTATCAATTAATACCAACGTGTGAAACGGGACTATTATGCATTATAACCGTCAACAAATGTATGAAAAATCAGAGGTGCAAAACTCAAAAAATTTAAGCTTTGCAGTAACAATGGGTTTTTGGAATATTTTAAGCATCGGAAAGTTACTACTGCTGGCCCGAAGCACAATAGTTATTTGTATGCCAGCACGCAAAATTCTACTTTGACGGCCGAAAGGAACATTGGCGGATGAGGCCGCTAGCGACATAGGCCGATGATGTGGAGGTCGTCAAAGAATTTTGTGCAACCGTTAAATAAATATGAATACACAATGTGTACAATCAGTACTAAAATTCTTAGAATGTCACGATGTGGGACAATAAAATTCACCTAGCAACGCGGATACGTACGTCAAATAACAAACATCATTTTGAAATCCATTCGTTGAATTCGGTACAAAATATTGGGGTACCTACATTTATTTGTATACAAAGTTACCGAAATATCAGCATAAAGTCCCATCTATCACACTTTCTATAGATAATTGAGCGGACAAAAAGGCATTTTGCGTCCGTTGCGCATAGCAACGGACAGAATCTTTTGTAAGTTCAATGTTCATGGCAACTGACGCAAAATTACATTTTGCAGTTGCTACATAGGGTGCAAAATGTCGTTTTGCGGATGGTTGCACACAAAAATAAATTTTGATAATCAAATACAAGTAAATGGTTATAATAAAAATGTATTTATTTATTGGATTATCTACATAAAATTAAGCTTAATTTTTATACAATTTAGATCTTCTAAGTTTTTAACTTGTACAAATTTTATGACGTTTTGAAGGACGAATCACTATATTAATAAATACTTCAAACAAGAATAATTGATAGTTTAATACCACAAGAAGTACAAGTTAGCCATTCACAATGTTAATCTAAAAGAAAATTTACAAAATTATTATCAATAAATAAATGAATAAACTAGAATGAATAATAGTAATAGATTCAGAAATCTTTTCAAGGCTAAAAACAAACACAGTATTTTAAAATTATTTTTAAACATTACACAATAAACGTTTCTACAAGTTTTATTTTACATGAAAATTTGAACTTTACGTTTAATTCAACTTTGATCTCAGAAAGTTGTAATCCTATTAATACAAATATTTATGCAGAAGCTACCATGTTTTCATTGTATTCTTTTCTTTTATATTGCCCTTAATATCCAATAATTCTAATTAATAAATACTGATCAAAGAAAAACTAATAAGAAAATTATAACACAACATTCATATCGATAATACAGTTCCAGCAATTTAAATCATATTTATATAATTACTTCCACATCCAACGGACTGGAAGTACTATATCGCTAAAAATCCTTTCAAAAATTTTTATTTCCTCAATCGCTTTAGAATGCTCGAAAACGTCAAAAAAATGTTGAGCAAAAAAATCTTGTCTGTGTGTCTGCGCGTCTGTGCGTCTGCGCGTCTGCGTGTCTGCGTGACTGCGTGTCTGCGTGTCTGCGTGTCTACGTGTCTGCGCATCTGTGTCTGCGTGTCTACGTGTCTGCCGTCCACTCGCTGGTGTGCTGCGTGTCTCGTCTGCGCGTCTGCGCGTCTGCTCGTCTGCGCGTCTGCGCATCGGCGCGCTTGCGCGTCTGCGTGTCTGCATGTCCGCGCGTTTGCGTCTCTACGCGTCTACGTGTCTACGTGCCTGCGCGTCTGCTCGTTTGCGTGCCTGCGCGTCTGCCCGTCTGCGCGTCTGTGTGTCATCGCTTCTGCGTGTCTGCGTGTCTGATGTTTGCGTGTCTGCGTATCTGCCTGTCTGCGTGCCTGCGTGTTTGCGTCTCTTCGTGTCTGCGAGTCTGCGTATCTGCGTGTTTGTGCATGTGGGTGTGCGTGTGCTTGTGCGTATGACTGTGCATGTACGTGTGTGTGTGTGCGTGTGAGTGTGCGTGTGCTTGTGCGTGTGCGTGCGCGTGTGCGTGTGCGTGTGCGTGTGAGTGTGCGTGTGCGTGTCCGTGTGCGTGTGCGTGTGCGTGCTTGTATGTGTGTGTGAGTAGTAAACGGACACTTGTCGCCGCCATCTTGGATTTTGACGTCACAAGACCGCCCACGTGGGAGACCGCATTTTCCACCCTTATTTTTACTCGCTCACGTGTAGGACGTATTTTTTACACACCCACGTGTGAGACCGTATTTTCAACCCCTGCTGGAATTGTCATCCCTAATTTTCACACACCTACGTGTGAGACCGTATTTTCAACCCTTTTTTTCGAAGGCCGTTTTTTCAACCCTAATTATTTTTACTCGCTTACGTATAGGACGTGTATTTTCACCCCTATTTTCTACACACCCACGTGTAGGACGTGTTTTTTTACCCTATTTTATGACAGCTCACGTATAGGGCGCGTATTTCCTACCCTATGGGTCAACCCTGATTAGAGCCTTTCTGTACTTGCGCACGTGAAGGGCAGATGTAGGCATTGGGGCTGGGGGCTGGTCTTGGGATAAGTCTTAGGGTTGGACCTGGAGCTGGACTTGGGCTTGTGGTTAGTCAGAGTTATTTTTGATGGTATTAAGGTCCTTCTGACTATATTAAGAACAGTGCCCCTGGAGGTTTCACACGCATACAATGTTGGAAATTGCATAAATAATAAGATATTATTATCGATGCTATTGCTTTAAAATGGTCAAATGCTATTGGATGATATTTTACCTATACGAGAAAACGTATTTTCTAATAAGGATGTAAGAGCAGCTGTGTTAAGGATTGATCTTGCGTGGGAGAATTTGAATGACAGTAAAATTTAATTATAGAATACTTATTTTTATTGTAAATGTCATAATTAAAAAATCCCCAGTGAGTTATAAAAAAAAATTACTGACATTCGGGTCTAATGAAACAAATTTTTATTAAGTTAATTAATTACATAACAGCAATATTGTCTTCTAAAACGAATATTAGAACATAGTTTACCTGCATTGAAATACGTTTAATATCCATCCGACCGTTAAGATGTTGTACGCCTTAATATTTTTTAAAGAAACTTAATGCTTAGATGTGTTTTATAACTGTAATTAAAAATCTGTAAATAAATAAAGGGTTAACACCACACCTACCAGCTCTGTACTTAAAGAACGTTTTTAAGGCACTGCTTCGCGAGTGATAGTCACTGCTTTTGTGCTGCATGTCAAACTGAAAAACAACTTTCTAGGTTGTGTAAAAACTACCTATTGATTTCCCCCATAATTAGATTGTAATATACAAACAACCTAATTACCTTTATCACACTTTCTGCAACTCGTATTTACCTTTCCCTTAAAATAAATCGGTTTGAAAAATATTTATATTGAACATACGGACACACAAATTGTTTTATAAAAAAAACCATATTAAGAGTTTGGAAAGTTACATGTTTTAAATTCCACAACAATATGTAGTAAGAAATCACTGTTCATGTTTACTTTAGCTAATTAACGTGTAATTATATAACTCTGTTAAATTTAATACTCTAGAAATTGATTACCAATATAAATGGTTAACATAATTTCTTTTTAAAAAAACACTAAATCATAAATTTTATAACACGATTTTTAAAAACACACATGCTGAATTAAAAGAAAAACAATGGGATTATTTTTGTTATTACAGGGCTCTTGATTAAAAACAATTAAAGCACTAAAAATCTCTTTTATTTATCAGAATAGAATGGTTGGGTAACAGGCGTTAAACAATAACTTGATTATCTCATCATTTACAATTAAACATGTACTAAAATAGTTTTTTACAAAATCAAACATAGGTAAATTATGTAATCTAAAATATAGAAACATTAAGGTATAAAGCCCACACACATCCGAATGATAGTCTTGTAGTATTGTTTTATTGTATACGAAGCATCTGGAATTCTTCTCTAGGAAACGTAAATGGTATCCTTGCGGTGGTCGTCCAAAGGAATCAAAATACTCTCCGTCACCATTCTCGTCAATGAGATAGCGGTCCAATGCTGACCTGGTTTGTTTGCAGGATCCGTGTTTACGATAATTGCACACGGTCGAGGTGCGTGTGGGTAGTTGATTAGAAGCACATACAAGCCGAAACACATTCTTCTTGTGGCTTGGGATCGATTTCAAGCATCTCAACACTTGTACCGCATACATCTTTGGAATTGGTATGCGTCCAGTCTTGCAGTAGCAAGGCGTTTTCCAGTACACACATAGGCTCTGTGATGTTATGGTTAAACAGCTATATGCTTTTGCTTCCTTTTTCAACTGTTTAATCGACGGGTAACCAGTCTCCTCCAGGTTTACTATTGGTTTGTTAAGAAACCTTAAAAACTGTTGTTTTTCACAGCCCTTAAGTGAATTTTGTTAAATGGGCGCAACACTCTCATCAAGTCCTCACGGAAATTGTTGTAATGTACATGACCCGACCACCATTTCAGCCCATGATAATTAGCCTCCATAAATGTTATCTGTCGTGACATGGATCCTGATTTAAAATAGCCTCGAGGTGGTTTTATTAGCATCAGCGATAAACGACCGTGATCTGTAACCACGGCAATTTCTTTCGGTATGAATTCGTTGTTAACACCACTAAACCCTTGTACGTCCAAGTATGCGTCCATCTTCTATAGGCTGCTGCTGTACACTGAAGCCTGCAGGTTAGAGCTACCACTTTTAACAGCTAAAATCCACAACGACATTCCGATGTTTATCGATCTCAATCACGTTATCGAATACACCGGACAGTTAACGGTTACGGTGAGCGCTTTTCAAACCCGACTTTCAGCCGAAGCTGAAAGCCGTTTCTAACTAAATTCCAGTGGGTGCTAGCGTTTGCAGTCAGGTGTTAGGTCAAAGGCCATTAAACAGTAGCCGTTGGGGTAATCACTTCTCGATATATCGTTACCTTCATTCAAAAAATGAATACCCGTACCAGAGAATAAGGTGTGGTACGCTCTTACGTATAAACCATTAGCTGTAAAGTCTGGTTGTAAGGCCTTCGAAGGAATTTGTTGTCCGTCAATATATAACGACATGTAGTTAATATTGCAGTGATGAAAATTGAACGGATTTGAGGGATAGTCACCGTTGAAGGTTTTATTGGCTACAAAGCCTACGATGCATCGTTTAGGTAACTGACCTAGGAAAACATTGTCCAATGATTTTCGCTTTATGCCTGCAGGTATAGTTAACACTTTTACGTCGGTCCTTATAACAGGGTATTTTGCGGCTGTTGTTTCTAAAGCTTTAGCGTGCGCAATTAGAATAGTTGGATTGATTCGCATACGTCTCACCAGTAAACTAGCGTCTGTAATTCGCGTCTTGTAATTTGAAGCGAGTGCCGCCATTAGGCTAAAGGTATCTCTTGATCGTACAAATTTAGCCTTTAACTCAACACCACTTATGACAAACTTTTCTTGATTAAACAAATCCGAGTGCACGTGACCAATCATCTCTACCTGTTTACCGGTAGCCTCAAGTGCTTGACGTTTCGAGAAACCGTTATTAGAGTTTCCCAGTGTATTCATGTGTCCAGCTGTATCATTGTGCCATAAGGTACATCCTAGATGTGAACTCTTGACCTACTTTTCATAATTTAGCAGCGTTTCGATATATGAACGGTAGGCGTAGGTGTTGTTTGGTTGTGATACCATCTTCTGATTTAAGTAAACCTCCACCTGTGAGAAAAGCGAATGCATCCAATTGTTCACCGGTGCTACATCAGCGGCTGTAAGTGCTGAATCATCATGCTTTAGAACTTTAGGCTTCTTCTTAGCAACAGCTCTCAGTGGAGACTGATTATTATTGGCCAAACGTACTCTTTTATAACCCGAACCCTCCATCATTTTATTGATTTTCTCGTCGGTTTTACGCTTAAGGTTTCTACCTTCCTCGTGAAATCTTTCCTGAAACGAATCCTTAATAGGTCGATCCTCTATGACGTCACCAAGAATATTAGCACCCGTTCTAAGAGCTTCTTTACCAATAGCCTTTGCGCCAGACTTAAATAACGGTATTATACTTCTAAATATACCACCTAACCAGCTCCCTATTCCATGAGCACGTTGATAGGGCGCACCTCTGTAAATAGAGCCGATACCATTACCGGCCTGATTCATGTAATATTGCTGATAAGGGCAAACCATTATTGTACTTTCTTAAAGTGTAGCTTCAGGCACAAACGTTCCAAACTCAAATGGCATTGCTGTACCCGTATCTGTTTTTATATTAATCTCGATGTTTTCAAATTCCCTTGTCATTACCGGTATGTAGTGTGCAGGCGAAAAAACCACATCTTTATGACCCCCGTAAGCAAGTTTTCTGAAGTAATATTTATTATACGCATAAGCGGAGATAAAACATCACCCACAATTTGCGGTTCAACGATGTCGCAATAAACAAACATCTGAGTTGGTAATCCTATCCATATACTAGCGGGGTGAGGGGGTATTGCTTCCATGGCTATGTTCTGATACGGTCGATAACCCAATTGTAGGCTAGACGTTGTACGAATCCGAATAGCGAGAGCTGAGTTTTTAATTTCGTAGTGACGCGCTTAGTTAGATTATGATATTCGATTGTTAGCAGTTTACTTATTAGTACATGGTTATTTAGCTCGCTGATAATTTCTTCTATGCTGGCATAATTTCCCGAAGCGAATCGTATCACGTACCAGCCATCTTCAATATAAATGATCTTCTCGTTGTCGAGTTGAAAATATTCTGCGGCCTTTTTTAATATCGTTTCTAACACGTTCTCGCCAGGTGGCTCTGTTCTATAATAAATTAAATTATCTGTTGCACTTACAGCGTCAAAAGAACATGGGTACTGAATTTCCGATATCCCTACAACCCACGAGCCCGTTTATCTTATTCGTTTTGGCAGTTGCGTAATAAAACTTGACGTCATATTACCTGGAAAATACGTCATAGAGCTATTACTCAATAAGGTAAGATAAAACTCCATTTTTATATAGCTCTCAACTGCGAAGCTAACACCCAACTATTAAATTTGTCACTGTATCCACGCCACTTGACCAGGTATTGCTTGTATTGCCCACGGCCCTTCTCTGCTAGAATCTTATCGACTTTGAATAGAGTATCTTTATCAACCGTAACAACTTGCAATTCTTCTTCGTAAAAGGTACCCTCAACAGCATAGTTATTAAGATCGATTATTCTATAAACTGGTGGTCTTTTTTTTATCACCGTGCTAATTGTAAAAACTTCCTCGCTCCAATTCGTTTCATATCCCTTCTCAAAGGTGTATTTAGTTCTGGCGATTCGGACATGCTAGCCGACTTTATATTTAGGGTGGCATACTGGACCTAAACCTTTCGCGTACAGGTTATTCCACACTTCCAAAATGTTTTTATCGTTTACAGCCGAGGGGGCCATCTTTATACTTGAATGAGGGCTATTGTTGTAGGCAGTCACAAGTCTTTCGAGTACATCAATATATCTGTAGGAATTTTTGTAAGTGAAATAACGGCACATCTTTGTTTTCAATGTTTTATTAAATCTTTCAACTACAGATGCTTTTACATCAGGGTTATTTGTTACATAGAAATTGATATTTTGTTTCTTGAAAAAGTTTTGCACGCTGCTCGCCACAAACTCTTCGCCTTTATCCGTCTGTAGATTTGCCAGGATATTGTCGCAATCCTTAAGAATATCCGCGAATGCTTCAATTACAGATGAGGCAGTCTTCGTTTTAAGTGCTCTCGCCCATGCCCTCTTGCTAAATACATCAATTACCGTTAGTATGTAGTTGTATCCGCTATTGTGTTTACTTAAAGTTCGCATATCACAAAAATCCGCTTGTCACAATTCGTAGAGGTTACTCACAATATATTTATTTCGTGGAAACTTTTTTCTGACTGGATTATGTACCGTATAAGCTTCCTGTGTCTGTAGCCAGTTTTTTACTTCACCATATCTACCCTTTACAGCATTAGTTAAAGGTGTTATACCAGCGAACCCTGCAGGGTGAGAGGGATCATAGTATACAGCATCTATGCTATGGCCGCCACGAATCCCAATCTAGTGAAAGTCCTCTTCTTCTTTGAGAGATTCTTCTCTGTGTTTCCCGCGTTTTACTATCAGCATCGTAATTCTCACCTATAGTTGTGAGGGTCCGTTCCACGCTGGGTGATACAGAAACATCATACCTTTGCGTATTTCCGATAAACTATCGTGGTATATTTACCTCTTTAATGTACGTCGTAAACTGACGCCAACCGCGCGGGTTTGTGGTTTTTCGTTTTCTTAACGTCTCGTGAACCAGATCGGTAATGTTGGAATGTGGTATGATCTCGCCTTTTATTGTGACAGTACCCCTTTTGTCCCAAAAAACATCGCTGCTCGTATTCATTATACGTAACAAATTCGAGCCTTTTCTCTTATATGAAGGCGGAAGCGTTGATACTATTTCGTTGTCTGTCAGACCTTTGCGTTGCGGTAAATCTTTAATATCGTCAGCAACAGCGTCACCGCTAATTGTTATACTGGTGGGCTGACGTAACTGACTGGAAAAGTCAGAACTTTGTTGTAGTGCTGCCATTTGTCATGGTCGGTCATTTTAGTTTTTAAAACTTTATCCATATCGTTACCCAGCTGCGTTAAAATGTTGTTCTGTGTAACATCTGGTGCCCGTAAGCGCTGTATAAGGTCCATCGGTAGAATAATCATCTTCTTCAGAATGTGGTCCATGGTTATTGAAACAGAATACCCAGAATTCCGCCTAGTAATGGTCCTAACAGGAGTGGTAGAAATGCACCACCTTTCTGTACAAGAAACTGTTTCTTCTTTTTTATAGATTCGCCTCTCTGTGTCAAGCGTCTTAAAGTGTGCTTATGTTGAGAGAGTCGCTGCTTCTGATCAGCTGACAGAGGTACACGACCTTTTAAAATGTTATGTGCACACTCGCAAATACACTCTACCTGCTTACTATCAAAACATTTCAATAAAGCGTCACGTTGACTTTTACTTAATCTGGCTAATGCACGTAGGATATCAGTGTTCTCGCTTAAAACGTCACCCATCATATATGATGTAATCTTTATGACTGTGAGACTTAAACCCTTTTTTCGCTATATATACCTGGCAGATACCTTGAGGCCCGAATATGTTTGTTCTATAACGTAGCACATCCGGTGTATTCTGTTTTAAATCGAACAATAAATATCCGTGCGGACTTGAAGTAGCATCTTGGTACACGGCTTCTAAAAATTTTGGGTTGTCCGGCGAAATCTGTCTTGCTAAATGCTGTATCTGAGCTCTGTCACGTGGGTTCTTAAACAAAATTATGTAATGTGCGTTGAGAGAAATATCCCGCTGTCCACGTCCTTGATGAAATATGTTCTGCGTTAAGAAAAACACACTTAGATTTCGATGATGACAACCCTTTGTAAAAATATCAACCACAGAGCCGTTAGTTTCGCGCATTAGATCGTCAATTATTATTAAGACAGGTTTTTCCCCGTCAAACTGTTCCATATCAGGTAAACCCTTTTGAAATTCCACAGAGAGATCTTTGAATAAAGGCTGCCACTCACTGTAAAACCAGATAATTTTTTCAAAACCTGTATCGCTGGCGGTATCGATATTTTTTAGAAAATCAACGATAAAATACGATTTCCCACATCCCGAGGACCTGCAAATATCGCCGAAAAGGGGTGCTTAAACTGACCATCCATCTTGAATCGCTAAACCATACTAACAGATACTCCACCAGCAGCTTCGTTTAAATAGACTAAATAAAAATCTTTTCAATCAGAACACGTGCAATTGCCTAACCTCCAGGGGCACTGTTCTTAATATAGCCAGAAGGACCTTAATACCATCAAAAATAACCCTAAGACCAACCTCAAGTCCAAGTCCAGCTCCAGGTCCAACCCTAAGACTTATCCCAAGACCAGCCCCCAGCCCCAATGCCTACATTTGCCCCTCACGTGCGCAAGTACAGAAAGGCTCTAATTAGGGTTGACCCATAGGGTAGAAAATACGCGTCCTATACGTGAGCTGTCATAAAATAGGGTAAAAAAACACGACCTACACGTGTATGTGTAAAAAATAGGGGTGAAAATACACGTCCTATACGTAAGCGAGTAAAAATAATTAGGGTTGAAAAAACGGTCTTCAAAAAGAAAGGGTTGAAAATACGGTCTGACACGTAGGTGTGTGAAAATTAGGGATAAAAATTCCAGCAGGGGTTGAAAATACGGTCTCACACGTGGGTGTGTAAAAAATAGGGGTGAAAAAATACGTCCTACACGTGAGCGAGTAAAAATAAGGGTGGAAAATGCGGTCCCCCACGTGGGCGGTCTTGTGACATCAAAATCCAAGATGGCGGCGACAAGTGTCTGTTTACTACTTGTGTGTGTGTGTGTGTGTGTGTTGTGTGTGTGTGTGTGTGTGTGTGTGTGTCCTATCGAAGGACTTAACATATCAACTGGAAATTAGGCACACATAGATGTCAACTACCCAAAGCGACTGATTATTTATGGGCTCAATGCGTATGTGGAAAGGGTTAAAATTGGGGGGTACTACCCCTTTTGCAAATGTTTATTTTTTAGATTTTTTCCTTTTAATGTGTGATTAATAATATAATTTTGAGTATTTTTTGTACCTATATAAAACAAACGGTTTACAAGATATTAGCAAAAAAAACATTTTTTCCAAAAATATCTCCGGAACTACTTAAAATATTCAAAACGTGAAAATACCATTACATAGGAAATAAAATTTCCTACAAATGGTGTTTTTTGCAATTTTTCAAATTATTACCAAAACACTAGATTTTGGAACCCGACCGTATGATTTTCTGATAGAAAACCAAATTTCTGATCGAAAAGCATTCTTGTAATTTTTTTTGTAAAGTTAATCGTTTTCGAGTTATTTACAAAAAACGAATTCTTTGATGTGGAAGTACGGATACAATTTGCAGCGGTTTTTTTAAACATATCACTAAGAAACTTTATACAGATAAGTTACGTAAAATTGACTTAAATTCTATGTGAAGGAATCTTTCATGCAAAATATAACTGTTTCAGAAATATTTCATTTAGAACCATAACCTGTGAAACAGAACTCAACACAAAACTGAACACGATGCGAACGCGACCACGAACACACGCACGCCCAGACGGATGCACCCACAAACGCGAGCACACACACACACACACACACACACACACACACACACACACACACACACACACACACACACACAACACACCAGCACGCACGCCACGCACGCGCGCACGCACGCATGCACGCACCACGCACCCACGCACGCACGCACGCACGCACGCACACACGCACCCACGCACGCACGCACGCACGCGCCCACGCACCCACGCACCCACGCACCCACGCGCCCACGCGCCCACGCACCCACGCACCCACGCACCCACGCACCCACGCACGCACGCACGCACGCACGCACGCACGCACGCCAGCACCACACGCGCAACACGCACACAACACACGCAACGCCGCACACGCACACGCACACGAACCACACGAACACACAAACAACAAATACACAACACATATGAACGCGCACTTGTACACGCACATGCATACGCATACGCAGAATGCATACGCTCAAGCACAAAACACAAGCGCAAGTACAATCACCATCACAAGCTCAAGCACAAGTACGAAAAAGAAGTCGAGCACGATAACCAGTACGATTGTTAACACGCGTACGAGCATGAACACTAACATGAAATACAAACACGAACAAGAACACGGACAGATAAGAACACGAACACCAGCACGGGATAGAGAGCAAAGGTGGGTGCAAGCGCAAAC
>JARFJB010002485.1:115000-152500 GCA_036346205.1 Vesta saturnalis | reverse complement strand
ACAAAAAAAAAAAAAACAAAACACACACACAAAAACAACCAAAAAAAACACACACACACACACACACACACACACACACACACACACACACACACACACACACACACACACACACACACACACACACACACACACACACACACACACACACACACACACACACACACACACACACACACACACACACACACACACACACACACACACACACACACACACACACACACACACACACACACACACACACACACACACACACACACACACACACACACACACACACACACACACACACACACACACACACACACACACACACGTTCTCAAGCAGAAACACAAGCACAAGTATAACCCCGAATACGAACATGTACACGAACACGAACACGATAACATCAATTTCTGACCTACCTGTCAAGTTGAAGTGCCTTTAAATTCATGTTATTTTTATACGGTGTATTGGACAAGTTTTGTAATAAATTTTATTGCTTATTGCTTTTCAAGTGTATTATCATATTGTGGGTAGTTTATTATTGGAATTCACTAAAAAATTTAATAAAATCTACACACAAGTTTTTAATTAATCTTAGATTTTATTAAAATCGAAAATCACATTTAAAGAAAAAATGGAAAACCAAACATTAATTAAAAGTTAGGCTAAAAAATTTACCTTAAAGTTAAACTGCTTGTAACTAGCACGCCATTGACGTTTGAACTACCATTTCGTTTCAATATTAAAACTTGAATAAAAGATGAAATTTGGTTGAATAATTAAACAGGTAAAATCCTGACTCTGTGAAAATTCGAAGATAGCTTACTTCTGTAAGATTTCAACAGTGACAGTAACTAAAAAATTTAGGTAACCGTTTCATAATGTTTTTTTTTCATTTGCTTTTCTATAAGCATTTAAAGTTAACAATGTTACATAGAGTAGTAGGTACTACTACTATAAAATGCAAAATGGAAATGAAACTTTATAAAAATACATTATCATGAATTAAAAAGTTTAGTAATCAGTTACAAACGATAAAAAAGGAAAGTACAAATGTGCTTGTTTTCAAGAGTCTTTTTTTCGAAACAGAGTCCTGTATCGAATATTCGCAGTAATCTGATTGAGGTTTATTGTATTCTTTTCTCTAAGCTGATTAATGAAATTGTTTTAGTGCTTAGTGTCTCAATAATATATAAAAGTACTGGCATAATAATGCTTTTAGTGATAAATAGAATTTTGCAATGGAAATACTATTCTCAAAAACTAGTTCATTTTATTTATGTTCAACTCATAACAAAGTGAACATTAGATCAACTTTTCAAGCTCACCAATGAATAATATGTTACATATTGAAATAAAATATTTAATTCTATAAAAGTTCTTTTAATATATAATCACCAGAACTTTTTTTATTGTCTTTATTTCAAAGTGAGCAAAGTTTATACACCGTATTGCTGATGTCTGAAAAACCTTTTACAAACAATACATATTCATAGAAAAAAAAGGAAAACGCCACGTATTTCATTCTCTCCCCAAGGGGGGCGCCGGATTGCTCGAGCATGCCGAGCTACTTCAGCCATGTATTATGAGGAAAGCTCCCTGAAAAAACTTCATACAAGGTAGACGTAACGGGAATTGAACCCGTTACCTTCCGAATGCTAAGCAGGTTGTGTCACCACTACGCTACTAGCTCGGTTATTCATATAAACATCTCAGAACACATTTTTGTGTATATTATTGGACAATATATTAGTATGTGACCTAAATGGTATAGTCACTCACTCTGTTATCTGCAAAGATTTTTGGTTTCGTATATTATTATGAAAAACTACATTCATTGGTACTTAACACTGTAAACTAATTTTGTTATAGTTACGTACACATGGTGTCTCAGCGAGACCGTTTATGCAGTTGAGTGACCAAAATAGAAACTTGAAAATTTACCATCAGGTATAATTGGTTGCGTTTTCTACAACTAAATTTTTTTTAGATGTCTACCGCTTCCGGTTATACTGTAAGTCGTCATCTACTTTCGTATTTTCAAGGGAACAACCTATACTTTTGTTTTTTTTTATGGGAACCATAATTTTAAATCTTTTTTATTGAAAATACGTCATGCGTTCATGCCCATCTATTACGGTTTCCGAGATAAAAAATTATTTTCCGCTTTGACGTTTACAAAATGGCTGTAACCCCTATTTGGATAGAGATAAAAAGTTAAAATCCAATTAAGTTTGTAGTTTAAAGACGCCTTTATCGTATAATACAACATGATGTTACACCTAAATCAAACTGTTCTAGAGTTTTGAAAATGTAAACTTTCACTGTTACATATAATATATTATTTGGGATTTTAATGGTACTTTAAATTATACAATCTAAAATTTGAAATTTGACAAAATTGTTTACTACATCTTTAACAATTTTTAACAAACATTACTACTGACGAAGATAACTGTAAGTGTTATCGAAACGTTTAGATTGTATAATTTAAAGTACACCATTAAAAAATCCCAAAAAAGATAAGTATTTTATTATGTTCTAGAATTATTTCTAAAAAAGGGAAAATTATGGTTGCTATGGGTACGAGAAATAATTTTTCAAATGTTAAATTTTTTGTGTTTGTGACTCAGCACTTATCTCTTAAATACCTTAATATTATTGCTAAAATAATATTTATACAAATAAAGAAATTCTTAATTTATTTTTTCTACACGGAAAATGCGACAAGATTCGCTGTAGAACTTGCTCAATGTTTAATGAAAACTATCCACACTAACTTCCGGTGACAAAAGGTAAATTTAGAAGAATAGAAATTTTGGGCGCTTGAATGCGAATGGCCACCATTTCGAACATGTATTATAATTTGTTTGTAGGTTTTTACATCCATTTTTAGTCATTTGAAGTAAATTTGGATAGTTTTCGTTAAACATTGTGCAAGTTCTACTAAAAAGCTTGTAGCATTTTCCGCGTATAACAAATAAATTAAGAACTTCTTCATTTGAATAACATTATTTTAGCAATAATATTAAGGCATTGAAGAGATAAGTACTAAATCACAAACACCAAAAACTTGACATTTGAAAATTATTTCTGGTATCCATACTAATCATTCATAGCATTGTGGAAATAATGGCTAAGGAATTTTCCGTTTTTTGGAAATAACTCTAGAACAGTTTGGTTTAGGTATAACAATATGCCATATCACTTTATAGCAAATCTGGCCACCAACTTGGTTACGTAACAAAAATAGTGTTTTCCATTTAAAAAAATATATTTTTATACATCTTTAACCTGCCTGAAAAGTATAAATTTAGGCATTATTCTCAGGTAAAGATTTTTATTTTAAAAAATGCATACGATAAAGGCATCATTAAACAAAAAAGTTAATTAAAAAATAAGATGGCTGTGGTTTCTAGGGTAATAAATTCCGGACGTAAAATCCTGCCTCATTCGGATGTCCGGGAGGGCAGGGCCCAAGCGACCCCGGTCATCGAAAGTATCAACTTTCTGATTCACTACTGCAACATCCGTGGTATCAGGTCTAAGCTTAATGTTATTCACCAACATCTTGAACAATTACAACCTGATATTTTGTTTCTATCTGAAACACAAGTCTCCTCTGAAAGGTCCGAGTCACCCGACCTGCAATTTCCTCAATACCACCTTCACTCTAACTTTCGATATAAAGGAGGCGTATGTGCCTACATCAAGAACAGACTTGCTTGCAAGATGGTTTCTTCCTTAGAAAATACAAATTTTGACGTGGTTTGGTTTAAACATTCTGGTCCTAATTTTGTGAAATTCTACTGTTACATTTATAGGTCTCCTAATGACAGTAACTTTCAAGACTTCTTCGATTACCTTAGTATGAAAGTTGACTATCTCCTGTCTCAGCTTCCATCTTGCGATATCTCAATTGTAGGCGATTTCAATGTTCATAACTCTAATTGGCTTCAGTTTTCATCTACTACAAATCCTGCTGGTCATAATGCAGAAACATTTACTATTTCATGACCCTCAAGAATCCTGATAACCCTAACCATACTCCACAACTTCTAGATCTCTTTCTTACATCAAACCCTCTTGTTTGTAAAACTTCCGTTCTTTCGCCTTTAGGTCTTTCCGACCATTGTCTAATAGAAATCATTTCTACTGTACCTAATTCCACTGTTGTTCGTAAAACCGATAGAACCTTGTGGTGTTTTAAGTCAGCTCGATGGAGTAATTTACGGAATTTCTTTGCAACCTTTCCATGACGTGAATATTGGTTTAAGTCGTCCTCGTCTTCGGACATCGCTCTTTCAGCATCTGAAGTCATCCTCATGGGAATGGAGTTATACATTCCCAAAAAACAGTACCGTATATGTCATTCACGTTCCCAACCCTGGTTCAATAAGGCTTGTGCTGATGCAATATCTTTAAAAAATTAATATTATATCAAATGGAAATCTAATAAATTGGTCGAAAGTCATGTAGAATACGTTGGTGCTAGAAATATCTGCAAAAGTGTCATCACTAAAACTAAAAAGTTGTTCGAACAACGAAAATGCAATGAACTAGCTACATCTCCTTTAGGAAGTCGTAAATTTTGGTCTTTAGCTAAAGCCATTAGTAAAAACTTTGGAACATCTTCATTTCTCCCCTTGACATGTATTGACGGATCGGTAGTTGCTGATTCTGTAGACAAAGTCAATGTTTTTGTGGATTTGTTTGCATCAAACTCGTGTTTCAATGATTCTGGAAAAGATGTGTCCCTAGTCAACTCTTCTTCATACGCTATGAAACCAATTCATTTTCGGTACAAGCTCTTGGAATCGATCATCAGTAGGCTTGATCTCAATAAGGCGACTGGCCCAGACGGTATCCCAGCTATTGTCTTAAAGAAATGTTCCGAACTAGTACCAGTCCTATCTAAGCTCTATACGATCTCTATGTCTTCTGGGAATTCCTTCATCATGGAAGTTAGCAAATGTTCAACCTATTCCCAAAAAGGTGATAAGACCGATCCTCAAACTACCGACCAATTGCCATCACTTCCATTTTGTCTAAAATCATGGAAAAGCCATCAATCAGCAACTGCTCACGTTCCTTGAAACTAACAAACTCCTTAGTGACCACCAATATGGGTTTAGGCAAAGTCGTTCAACAGGCGATCTTCTTTCATATGTGACCCAAGTTTGGAACAATACAGTAGAGCAGTCCGGTGAAACAGTTGTAGTCGCTTTAGATATCTCAAAGATGCCAAGTTTGGCATAAGTGTTTACTTGCCAAACTCACCTCGTTTGGGTTAAATGACACGCTCATCAACTGGGTTTCTAGTTTCCTTGATAAAAGACGAATACGTGTCGTAGTTGATGGCTTTTTTCAAAAGAAGTTAGCATTAACGCGGGCGTACCACAGGGATCCGTTATAGCGCCTACACTTTTCTGCTGTACATAAACGACCTTATTTCTTCAACAACTAACCCCATCCATTGCTTTGCTGACGATAGCACTCTTCACTGTAGTTCATCTCAGTCTACTCATAGTGATAATCCACCTTCTATGTCAAATCAAGAAATTAAAGCTGAAATGGCAAATTCAATCAACAAAGACATTCAACGTATTCTCGAATGGGGAAGCAATAATCTAGTTAAATTGAATGCTAACAAAACTCAGTGTTGCCTTGTGTCCGCCAAAAAAGATCGATCATTTCCTGTTGTAAGTATGAATGGCTCAGTTCTTAAGTTTTCAGACTCTATTGCTCTGTTGGGTATGACTGTATCTTCAAATCTCTCATGGGTTGACCATCTTCTGTCAGCTACCAAAACAGCTGCTCGTAAAATAGGCTTTTTGTACAGATCTAAGCAGTACTTTACCTCTCGACAACTCCTTCTGCTGTATAAGGACCAAATTCGGCCTCATCTGGAATATTATAATAAAAGATAGGTATAATGTGATAAGGGGTATATATGTTCTCATAACAAATCGTTAAATTAACTCGAGATACAACCCATTCACCAAAAATAATGCCTTTGTCCCAGTCGGTAGTTTAAAATAGGCCGTTTCATGGTTTTGTTTTGCTTAATTACCACAATGCTGTGTTATTTCCACTTAACATCAATAGAGAAACTGCAATGTAACACTAATAAAAATGATCTCGGACGCCAAGTTATTTTTTAATTATGCTCGGAATGACTAAACCGAGGTTTACAATAAAAATTTTACCAAAATGTAAAAAATAAAAATATACAAACTATGTTTATTAACAGTTAAATTTAGGGTTATATAAAATATATCTTAAAAATAGCCTTATTCTAAGAAATCATTAAACTTATAAATATACCTGTTACAAAATATAATACATCTTCTTGAGAACCCCTGGTATTGTAAAAAAATAAATGCGGAAATGCAAACCAAGGTGATGTAATCCTTGTATCAATGTTGCGCAATATATCGTAATAACAATGCTTTACGTTGTAAATTTCACCAAAATGGAACTTTATTTCTTATAAATTCCTCTTCAAAAAATTTGGGTAATCCAATGTTTATTGCATTCTCTCGAAAGTTCAGAATAAATAATGCGTTCTACATTTAGATCTGCATTAAAAGCAAAACGCAATCATAAAATGAAAGCGTGCGTAAAAGTAGAATTAAATGTGCAATTAAAAGCAGTAAAATTAAAGTGTCAAAGTAAAAAAAAATGCCTGCAAAGAGCAAATGTTTTAGATTTTAGTATTACGAGTTAAATATTTCTTACCATTAAATCAATGGCATTTTTCACAAAATTTAAGTGGAAACCCAAAAATGGCTTCCTGCATCAAACAGTGTACCACAAGAAATGAAAAAAATGGACGCTTAGAAGTCATATGACGACGCGTTGCGCGAAAATATGAGCAGAAAAAAAATAATTTATAGAAGTGGGAGCATAAACCCTTAAGAAGATATGCACTTAAGTTACACCAAGATGCAAATTAAGTTGCCTACCACATACTTATAAATCATTAATAATTAAAAATGTTTTTATATTTTACAACTAAATTGAACGAAGAACGTAAATTACGGTATATTTTAATACACCTCAAAATGGGTTGTTACAATATAATTCTCACCTCTGGGTTAGTGCTCCCCAATACGCTCTCGATATCGTTGATCGTATTCAAAAGAAGATTAGGCTTATAAATGACCCGTCCTTAACTTCTCATACAGTCCTTGGCTAGAGGATGGTTTCAGTTCTTTCTTTGTATTATCGTTATTACAACGGCTATTGTGCTGCTGAATTATTTTTGATACCATCAGGACTGTCTTTGGGAGGAACACTGGGATTCGCTCATCACATACCATGAACAGTACCTTAACTTGTCGTATCAAACTAGGCAATCCAGATTCTACGGCTTCTAAGACTTTGGAATGAACCGTAGTACTGCTTTCCTCTCACTTATGGTACGAGAAAATTTAAGGCATCTATTGATATATTATCCTGAGCGACCGATGTTTTCCAAAGATAGCCGGAATGGTATCAAAGTGTAACTGTTCCGGTCCACAATCATAAAAATTAGAATTTATCTCCATCCAGAAAGAACTGAAATCTCTTTGTAAACGTCAACGGCTGTAAGATTTCGGAAAATAACTTTATCTCAAACCGTAATACTGATCAGGAATATCAATAGGGGAGCACTAACTAATGTAAATTCAGTATTCCAAAAAGGCCAATTTGGGCTTACAGCAGAACGGTGCGAAGGAAAGTACTGCTTAGACGTTGAATAGAACGCAATCAATTATACAGGATTTAGAATTTTCACGTATGATGGTGCCCAACCCCATAAATTCTGAATGAACGGTCTCCGCTGAGGTATAGTCTAAAACTTGTCCAAGATACTGAGCCATTATATTAAAACGGAAAGATTTTTTGGCTGGACATAAGGCAACAAGTTTTGTTAGTAAGTTAACAGATGTTGTTCAATTCGAAATAATGAATGGTTTTGTTGTTAATTTGAAAAATTTCAGGATTTATTTTTATTTGATCTAGACCAGATGGAATGGCAATGAGAACTGATGAACTGGATTAGTTTTTCAGTTCGACGTATGGTATGTGGTTATTTCAAACTTCAATTTTGTTAATACGGCGTAAAATTGTAGGCGCTATAACGGATCCCTTGTTCCCGAATGCAATTGAAAAAGCCATCATTATAGTTTGATTGCGTTTCAGTTCTTTGCTTCAAAAGAAATTCCCAGTTGATTTTATTATTTAACCAACGGGTAAGTAATTGGCAGAAATTAACACTGACTCTTACATGTATAGTTCCAAATTGGGTCAATTAAATGTGCTAGATCCCTTTGAAACGACTTTCAAACCCATATTGGGTATAAGGGTTTTTAGTTTCAAATCGTGAGCAGTTGCATAGTCCAAATTTTAGATCAAAATGGAAGTTTTATTTAAGCGATTGTATTTAGGGCAATCGGTCATTTCACCTTTGGAATTAAAAATTTGTAACTTCAGACTTGAATGTATTTGATATGGAAATTAGAATTCGTATAGCAGTTAGATAGGACTGGTACTAGTTCGGGGAACATTTCTTTAAGACAATAGCTGGGATACCGTCTGGGCCAGTCGCCTTATTGAGATCAAGCCTACTGATGATCGATTCCAAGAGCTTGTACCGAAAATGAATTGGTTTCATAACGTATGAAGAAGAGTTGACTAGGGCACATCTTTTCCAGAATCATTGAGACACGAGTTTGATGCAAACAAATCCACAAAAACGTTGGCTTTGTCTACAGAATCAGCAACTACCGATCCGTCAATAGATGTCAGGGGGAAATGAAGATGTTCGAAAGTTTTACTAATGGCTTTTGCTAAAGACCAAAATTTACGACTGCCTAAAGGAGATGTAGCTAGTTCATTGCATTTTCGTTGTTCGAACAACTTTTTAGTTTTAGTGATGACACTTTTGCAGATATTTCTAGCACCAACGTATTCTACATGACTGTCAACCGATTTATTAGATTTCCATTTAATGTAACATTTATTTTTAAAGATATTGCATCAGAACAAGCCTTATTGAACCAGGGTTGGGAACGTGAATGACCTACACGGTACTGTTTTTCGGAATGTATAACTCCATTCCCATGAGGATGACTTCAGATACTGAAAGAGCGATGTCCGAAGAAGAGGACGACTTAAAACAATATTCACGCCATGGAAAGGTTGCAAAGAAATCCCGTAAATCACTCCATCGAGCTGACTTAAAACACCACAAGGTTCTATCGGTTTTGCGAACAACAGTGGAATTAGGTACAGTAGAAATGATTTTTATTAGACAATGGTCGGAAAGACCTAAAGGCGAAAGAACGGAAGTTTTATAAACAAGAGGGTTTGATGTAAGAAAGAGATCTAGAAGATGTGGAGTATGGTTAGGGTTATCAGGGATTCTTGTGGGTTCAGAAATCATTTGTGTGAGATCACATGAAATAGCAAATGTTTCTGCACTATGACCAGCGGGATTTGTAGTAGATGAAAATTGAAGCCAATTAGAGTTATGAACATTGAAATCGCCTACAAATGAGATATCGCAAGATGGAAACTGAGACAGGAGATAGTCAACTTTCATACTAAGGTAATCGAAGAAGTCTTGAAAGTTGCTGTCATTAGGAGACCTATAAATGCAACAGTAGAATTTCACAAAATTAGGACCAGAATGTTTAAACCAAATCACGTCAAAATTTTTATTTTCTAAGAAAGAAACCCTCTTGCAAGCAATTCTGTCCTTGATGTAGGCACATACGCCTCCTTTATATCGAAAGTTAGAGTGAAGATGGTATTGAGGAAATTGCAAGTCGGGTGACTCGGAGCTTTGAGGAGACTTGTGTTTCAGATAGAAACAATATACCAGGTTGTAATTGTTCAAGATGTTGGTGAATAGCATTAAGATTAGACCTGATACCGCGGATGTTGCAGTAGTGAATCAGAAAGTTGATACTTTCGATGACCGAGGTCGCTTGGGCCCTGCCTCCCGGACATCCGAATGGGGCAGGATTTTACGTCCGGAATTTATAACCCTAGAAACCACAGCCATCTTATTTTTTAATTTGGGACTTTTAATCCGATAGGAAGAAAAGTGAGGGCGAGAAGGAGGAATAGGGATGAGAAAGAATTGAGGATGATGGAAAAGGTAACCGGCAGCCCTTACCGAGCTCAGAAAATCGGAGACCCAATATTAAGGAGCCCATGGTAAGGGTGGTGGTACCTCCCCGGCTGGCATGGAGTATACATGCCTTCCACCTAATTTAGCCTGTTCCGGTCCACAACCATAAAAAAAATTAGAACTTTTTATCTCCATCCAAATAGGAGTTACAGTCTACTTTGTAAACGTCAACCAGCTGTCAAGATTTCGGAAAATAACTTTTATCTCAAAAACCGTAATAGATGGGTATGGTATAGTTTCAATAAGACAGATTTAAAATTATTGTTCTCATCCACGCGTGTTCCATAAAAAATAACAAAGTAGATGGCGACTTCCGGTATAACCGGAAGCGCTAGAAGGCTAAAAATATTTTCGTTGAATAGAACGCAATCAATTATACCGGATTCAAAATTTTCACGTTTTTATTTTGGCCAAAACCCCATAAATTTCTGATGAACGGTCTCGCTGAGGTATTCTGTACACTCTTTGTCCAAGATAATGGGGTTACTATAGGTATTTTAGAAACGGTAAGAGATACAGGTTTGGTTAAATGGGAGAAAAGTTGCGTAGTCGAAGGCGTAAGAAAATGTTGTTTAGAAATCCCTGAAATAATGTTTGGTTTTTAAGTTATTTTGAAAAATTTTTGGATTTCACAAATTATTTGATCTAGACCAAAACCAATGGCAATACACTACAGCCACTTTAAGTTGGCATTATTAATTTTTAATTCGACGTTTCGTCTGTGTGAAACCATCAACTTCAATTTTGTAAATACGGCGCTGGTATTCTGATATCCGGTTATTAACGGCCCTTCTTTTTCCGAATGCAATGGTGTATAACACATTATAGTTTGATTGCGGTTTAGTCTTTTTTCGGCCAAAAATTTGTAGCCATCAGACCGTTGGACCATATTATTTGATATGGAGAATTTATAATTCTCCTAGCATTTTCTTGTGTGCCATTCGAGTTTTAAGAATAAATAATTGCCTAGATCAGTTAACCTTTTATATCATGTAGATATTTAATAATAATCCAATGACAGAAAGTTTATGTTTTCTAGTGAAGAAAAGTTTGGTGGGATGTTTCATTTCATCCAACCAAAGTTGTTCTTTTGGGAAGCGTATGTATTTAAAGAAGTATCCCGCAAGAAGGCAACCAAGAATAGGAGGTTTAGCAAATTAGTGTCAAATCTCAAAGCGTGTTGGTCTTTAAAAAAAACCTAGAGTTTCTCGGCAAAAGAGCAGCTATGAGGAATGGTACACTATGTTTTGTTAGCTGTCACTGAAGATCCTGGTATATCAACTCGGCGTAGTGAAACAAAACGGTGATATACCCAAATCAAGGGCACATTGTATTTAAAAAAAACAATTTGCCAAGGATTCAGAAAGAAGTCACTTATGTGAATGGTATACAAGAAAATTACAGGAGAATATGAATTATCCATATCAATGAATATAGATTGATGTGAGCATGGTTACAAATAATGACGTTTCTAATAGAAAAAATGTCCATTACTGGTCTGAAGCCAATCCACGTTTATGTAAAACGTCAAGACATCAACACTGATTTAGTTTTGACATGTGGGCTGGTGTTTTTGGCACAACGATTATAGGACTGTTTATTTACCATTTTAACTTAACAGCAGAGCGTTACCTCCATTTACTGGAAAATGACTTACAGGATGCTATCAACAATATGCATCTGGCGAAAATTCGCGATTATTTGATACAACAGAATGTGGCACCTGCACATAATTCCATAAGAGTTAGAGAGTATCTTTCAGTACGATTCCAGGAAAAGTCAGTGGTATACCCATTCAGAGACAGCTTGCGTTCCCGAGATGTCACCTCGCTTGATTTTTTTCTTGTTCGTTAAAAGCTATATATACCAACAAAATTTTCACACCGAATAACAACTGAGGTTAGTATTAGAAGCATTTACTAGTATTACCTCAGAAATGCTGACCAGGGTTTAGAATCTACTGTGAAAAGGTACTATCTCTGTTTGGAAAACAGTGGAAAACTCTTTGATCATTCGCTTTAGATTGAATTACTTTCACTTGTTGTTTTTTTGTTTTTTAGACCTTCTGTTAACTTATTCTGATATGATCCTTATCTTTTTATTACATTAGTACATCAATTTAGTCATTAGATTGCTATTAGATACTAAAATGACATAAACTGTTAATAGATATAGGTAATTATTAATTATTAAACAATCAAAAAAACTATGTACAGGTGCGTAATACAACTTTTCCTGATTAAGGCCGAAAAAAAGACTAAAATGCAATTAAACCATAATGTGTTTACATAATAGGATTCGGAATAAAAAGGCCTTTAATAAACTCACATCAGAATACCAGCGCGTATTTAAAAAAATGAAGTTGCTGAGAGAAGTGTCATCGGTCCACATCAAATATTAACGGCCGAAATTTTCAAAATAACTTAAGCACCAAATATTTTTTCAGGGATTTCTAAACTCCACATTCTTAGGCCTTTGATTACGCAACGTTTCTCTTATTTGACCAAATCTGTATGTTTTGGCGTTTCCACATAGTGCCCCCATTATCTTGGACACAGGTATGTATATATATATATATATATATATATATATATATATATATATATATATATATATATATATGATGAATAATATATATTATATATATATATATATATATTATATATATATATATTATTATTTAAATTTCCATGAGTGTTCATCTTAAAATTAAACTTATTTCGGTTTAACTCGTGTTGGTTACAGTCTATTCGAGATTTCGAAAGTTACTACTATAGTAGTTGTCAAGTGTCATAAATTAATTTTAATTTAATTTCACCTTTGTCAACCTTCTTGAAAAGAAAGCAAAGAAGCTTTCGAAACGTCGAATAGACTGTAACCAACACGAGTTAAACCGAAATAAGTTATATTATATATATATTATATATATATATATATATATATATATATATATATATATATAATGTGTCCCAAATTCGCTTCTATAAAGGGATCTCGGCTTCTGTTATACTTACGGCAAAGGTTAAATGGGAAAAGTTTTAGAGGAAGCTTAGAGCATTCGATATCCGGTTTCAGATTTACGATCGGTCAATTGGTTTTGAAAATATCGGCGAAAAACCGAAAATGGTGGATTTCGTTTTTCGCCAGTAAATCCGAAATGGTTAATTTGACAGCTGTCACAATGTGAGATTATTCGGACACTTTTTTAAGACGAATAAGATGGCGTTTATGACATGTCACAATCGTCTTTTGTTATCCCACAATCTGCCTCAACTTTCATTTTTCTTATTGCCGCCATATTGGATTTTTAGATTTTTTGAAAGAGCGCAATATTTCCAGTTTAGTGATGTCTCACAACTGCATAAAAGATTAGAGTTTCATCGAAATATCACACTTTCTAAAGTTAGGTCTTATTTATTATTAGTAGGCCATGATTTATTTGTCGCAAAATAACATTAATAAATAATGTATAAAATTCTTTGAAATTTCAATAAAACATGAAATTAAACAACGACCTCTCAACAAGACAGATGTTTTGGGACAAATTCCCAGCTACGAGTGTGTTAAAAATAAAGCCAGAAAAATCGTCATTAATTTAGTTAATACTAGAACCTTTGAATAACCTACAATAAAATTGCAATTACAATTAATTTACAGATTTGCAAAATGACGTCCATTTACATCGAGACATTTTTGACAATTGGTGACTGTTTTTCGTACAACCCTAGCAAGTGTATTTCCATTAACACTATTTCTAAATGTATCCAAAACTCTCTGTCTCTGGATTTCTATGGTCGCAGGAGGATCAAACTCGTAGACCTCATTCTTTGTGTGACCCCAGAGGTAGAAATCCAAGGGCGAAAGGTCAGGGGATCTAGGAGACCAAAATATTGAACCATTTAATGCAATAATTCTTTCTACAAACTGCTCCCTTAAGAAGTTCCTGGCTTGAATGGTGTTGTGTGCCGGACATCCATCCTGTTGAAACCAGGTTCTTCTGAACTCATCTTCGGTGAGAGTGGTTCGTAAAGCCGGCACAACCTGGTTTCGCAAAAGCTCTAGGTACCTCTGTCCGTTTAAGTTATAGTCAAACAACAATGGTCCTATAAGTCGATTTCCTGCAATGATTAATAATTTATAATGCATAGGTGCCCAATTAGAATAGGTAAGTTAGATTAAATTACCAATAATCCCACACCAAACGTTACTTCCAAATCTGGACTGTAGACGTCTCTCTGCCACTTCGTGAGGGTTTTCTACAACCCAATGATGAATGTTATGCTTATTAAAAACTCTACAATTCGTAAACCTACTCTCATCAGACCACAAGACATGATTAACAAAATCGGGATTTTCATTACACATTCTAGTATACCACTCGCAGAAGCGCATTCGTCTTGGAAAATCAGTTTCCTTAAGTCCTTGAACTATTGTGGGTTTGTATGGATAGAAGTTATTCTTTTTTAACACTCTTTGTCCCGTTGATTTTGACACACGAATTTCCCGTTCTACCGTTCTTACCGATGCACTGGGGTTTTCGTTGACAGCGTGTAAAATGTTTCTGTCACGATTTTCATTATCAATATTGTATCCGCTTTTAGGTTGTTCGAAGGCCCCATAGTTAATTAAATTAATTACATTTTTTCTGAAGTTACTGTTACTGTTTGACTTCAAGTAAAGCGCTAACATGTCAAACTTTTCTTCATTTGAATAGGGAATGCCGGTCATTTTCAACAGGCTTTTACAATTTTGTGTCACGTTTATGATTTTAATGACAGAAAAGCGTACTACTTATGAAAACACTACTTTGAATTATTTAACGTCAAAGTCAGAGCCACCTTATATGGAAAAAATGAAACACAATTTGACTGACAAATAAATCATGTCCTACTAATAATAATAAATAAGACCTAACTTTAGAAAGTGTGATATTTCGATGAAATTCTAATCTTTTATGCACTTGTGAGACATCACTAAACTGGAAATATTGCGCTCTTTCCAAAAATCGAAAAATCCAATATGGCGGCCATAAGAAAAATGAAAGTTGAGGCAGATTGTGGGATAACAAAAGACGATTGTGACATGTCATACAAGCCATCTTATTCGTCTTAAAAAATTGTCCGAATAATCTCACATTGTGACAGCTATCAAATTAACCATTTCGGATATACTGGCGAAAAACGAAATCCGCCATTTTCGGTTTTTCACCGATATTTTCAAAACCAATTGACCGATCGTAAATCTGAAACCGGATATCTAATGCTCTAAGCTTCCTCTAAAACTTTCCCCATTTAACCTTTGCAGTAAGTATAAGAGGAGCCGAGATCCCTTTATAGAGAAGCGAATTTGGGACACATTGTATATATGTATATATATATATATATATATATATATATATATATATATATATATATATATATATATATATATATATATATATATATATATATATATAGTCATTAATTAATACTATTTATGCTATTTTCCAAGCTTTCGAAATATCTTTATTTCTGCGTCAGGGAATTCTAATATATGATCAGATAGCTAACATGGACAAAGCTTTACAGAAAATTCACTTACAGAATGTGAGATTTAACAATTCTCTCTATTAATTACAATGTATTTAAACTGTATTATTCATGTTATAATTAAATTTGTATAAGTTTGAAAAACTCAATATTTGTTCAATATTTGTAAAAGTAAATGTCACTGTGAAGTTACACCTTCTAATTCTAAATTTATTTGGGGGTATTTTGTCAATTGTGCATTTGATAATTGACATGTTTTTTATTCTTTTTAGTTTAATAGTGGTGACTCATCTTTGAGTTGGATACTCGGTAGTTGAGTTTTAAATACGTAGAGTGTTATTTGAATTGTCCACTTCCGAAATGTCACGTACGAAAAATATAAGAAGCTATAATGCGAAATATAAATATGAGGACGGAAACTATTCAATGAATTGATGAGACAAATTAGACAGAAATGCATTAAATATGCTGAAAAACCTGTGATAGAATGGTTGGACCTAGAAAAAGAGTTTGAGTTTGTGCAGGCCTTAATTATATCTATTACCGATTAAACTTCGGAAGGTACCAATATTGATGCAGAAAGTGATTATATATTCTGGTAATATTCTTTAATTATAGTACAATAATGTAAGTATTCCAATTTTTGCATAACTTAATGATTAAAGTTAAATGTATTGATCCCAGAAGTGTTTTAATCTTCGAGTTTGAGAAACAGTATGATATGTTGTCGATTTTGCTCCTACAAATTGTTTAATTTATTAATAAACCTAAAAAAAAACGTATTTCGCTAAATACATAGGTAATAGGTTATATAATTAAGGTACAAGCTATTTAATTGAAAAGGTAACATTTCGCAGGTTGATTCTGCCAATATAATTTCAATTGTAAAAAGTTAAACGATTGATTAAAGGACGTCGATCTTCACAATTTAAGTTGTTTTAATTTGTCAAATTAAATTCTTCTTCCAGTTTTGTATTTAAGGCGAAATTTTAGCGGACCGCTTGTGCAAATTCGCACCGAGTGAACGGGAGTACGTGAAAGTGGAAACAGCAATGAATAAATTCGAAGAAGCTCGCCCGATCTGATGCTGTCTGAATGCGGTAGTAGTGGTGTATTCCCCTCCGTAGTCTCGGCGGAAAAACTTCGAGGTTTGACCAGACGATCCATTTTCTTAGAAAGATTACTCAGTCGCGGAATTTTTCAGAACAATAAGTTTTTTTAATTCCCAGATATGATATCTGAAGCTATGAAGAAATACAATTTTCGAATTACAGCATGTTAAAATTGCTCAATTTAAAGAAGTTTACAATTTTTTTATAAAACTCCCTTGAAAGCGACCATGCAAAAGAAGCTCTACAGCACCTTTTCCTTCGTGTGTAGAAAAAAAATCAAACTGATATATCTATAAATGAAAGAGGAATTTGTCAAAGTCCAAGATATTGTTTTCGACATACACGTGCGGCTAAAATCTCGCCTTAACTGTTTACATCTGTACACGAATGGAAGCATATATAATTACTTAGTACGTTTCTATCATAAAGTAAATTGTTTCTGTAGTTGCTACTAATCATTCAGTTTAAGAATCAACAAACAATTTCATATCTTGTAGATTTTTTCGTTCTAAAATTGTTCACTTTATTGAATGAACTTGAAAGAAATGCATTTTGCTCCAACCACCTAAATAAGACGCTATATTGTGACAGTATTTCGTACCAAAAGTGGCTGCTTTTAGGATTGTTCAGTGTCACTATGGCAACTGTACAAATAGTAATTTCTCCTTCACTAATCATCAACTTCGTGTGAAAAACGTTCGTGGGATGTCATTACTTCAATAAATATAATTTTAAAATTTTCGTATTCATCACAAACAACGTTTTCGGCCATAAATAAGTAGTGACATCCAATACAATTTTAATTTTTATTTTCGTTTTAGACAAGTGTAATTTTATTTTATTGTTGTGAGTGAATATCTTCTGTGAACAGAAACGGACATTTTCTGTCGCCGGTGACTCCATCTACCTTCACGTTTTGTCACGAACATCTGTCCCATTTGAACCAAATTTATAGAGGTAAAATCCGAGGAATATTAATTGAAAACTACACGGTACTTTTTTATCACTAAAAAGTAGAATAATATCCATTTTGTACAAAAAATAGCAATGTCTGATACAGATAGCGACATAAGTGAAGGGTTCCCAAACACGTAGTGAACTGCCAATAAATGACTAAATATAATGGCAAAAGTGGCTGAAAACAAAATTTTATGTTTTAATCGTACAAAAAATGCATTTGCGGGGCTCGGAAGATTGCTAAACTCCGCTTCGCGTCATCCAGCAACTTTCTTCCTTGTTTCGAAAATTGACATTTTTTTTGTACTAATGAAACAAATAACTATTGTTTAAATATGAAACAAGTAATATTACGAAGGTGTGTAATTATAATTAAATTGTAACAATTCACTACCACAAATGAATTATTTATCGTTTGATCAATAAGATAACTAGGTGTACTGTTTAATTATTCTACTGTTTTGAAATGAAACTGTAGTATATTTTGCCATTCTAAAAAGATGTCTAAACATGTGATGTACCACAAGTGGCATCTGTTTTATTTTATAAATTAGAAGGTGGGTTAAATTTAACCATCGGCTGTTGTATATTTTGATAGTAGAAATAAGGTGTGCTTGGAGAGAAAGTTGTTAAGAAAATAATTGAAAGGGTTGTGGATTTTGATATTTTAAAAAAAGAATCAATGTATGATTATAAAATAAAAAGGTAATGTTATATATTCACTAATTCCATTTTCTTTCAATAAATGCTTATAATATTATGATTTCAACAAAAGGGTAATTCCATTATAACATTAATATAGCTTGATTTGAAGATAGAAGGAATAAATTGAATATATTATTCGTATACAATACCATGGTAAGAGTGATTATTACATTTAATATAAATTAATATCCATGATAATTTGGAATATTACATCACAATCTTGTTATTTAATGTAAAGAGGTCTCTTGATTTCATCATTTATGTATTTTATTTTGACATTTCACACCTATAATGTAACATATCTTATGATAGATGTTCCCTTGTAAATTTAGTGGAAGCGTAAAACGGACCTCGGCTAAAACTGGCATAATGCTGACCTAGGGGAGATAACCGGTTCAACACTAAAGCATGGTCTCGTTAGAATACTGTGTGCGTGACAGTTATGAAATATGTTACCTTTTGATTTGATAATTGTAAATGCATACCCTTAACATGACGTTTTCACTAATAATACAGTTGATTTATTAAGGTTAGAGTAGGGTGATAGCAATTTAATCTTGCAATAATAGTAGAGTCTAAATACGTATTGATCTAGGTATTTATAATTAATACTGATACTTTATTTATGTTGTTATTCTTGTTGTAGTATGCGGTGAGGTTTTTTTTGTAATTCTTTCCTCAATCCGTAATAAAGGTAGCAGAACTACATTGCACTTGCTTACAAATTTATATACTGTGTTTTGTTGTATTACCTTTATTTCGTCCTCCATTAGATACCCGCAACCATATACCCCGTAACAACTCTTTTACACAACGTAAATGTCCTATCTGATTCTCCATGACGATTATTTAGCTTAAATAAGTTCGCGCATTAACGTTGTTCTTACATTCGAGTTGTGCAGTCGTTGGACTTGGATGAGTACATGACAAACACTAAATAATTCGGTAAAAACCGCAAATCTGTCACTTTTTTTCAAACTAAAGATATTTACAGCTTTGGTAAGCAGTTCACAATTTAGTCAATAACAACAAAAATTTAAATAACAAAAGTAATAAGAAAATAATAACAGCAAGTGCCAATTGGCACAAACGACAAAAACAAATTTTAGAAATAGCTTTTAGTGGTATAAGTTTCCAAAATTCTGTCCATTCCTTCTTCAAACACACCGTCTGAATCTAGCACCGGTACTTATTTTATTTACTATTGACGTAAATTTGAACTAATATGATGCCTATTATTTGTCAGAAAATAATCCAAATTAGATAGAAGATAGATGGATACAGTTTTCGCAATACTGTGACATTTTTGTTACCAAACAAACAATTGCGCTTTCCTAATCGTCATAGTTTACTTCGTTCTAGAGATATAGTCGGTCTTTGAATTCAAAGTCAACTTAATAAAGTCACAACATTTTCAGAATAACCTAGATACCGGAAATTGAAAAAAAAATCAATTTCACCCGATGTTGCAAAAACGAAATAGGCGATTCCTGGAGGACCGGAAATTTTTTTGCAAAAACTTCAAATAAATTTCTCGTTTAATTGCCAATAAATGGACCAACAATTTTATTGCTTAAAATCCCACGCCAAACGTGCACAGTGTGTCCCAGTTTTGATAGTGTTGCTGGGTATCTCAATTATGAATAAAGCTAGAAGAATCAGGTTTTCGCAAACTGTGCTGTCAAACGGACAAGGCAGTTTTCGTAATTGTCGTGGACTACTTCGTCTTTAGGGGGATAATTGTTACCAATTTTCCAGTATCTTCGTTATTTTAGGGTAAAAAGTTTTCTTCTTTTAAATAACATCCTTTATTAATTGGACTGAATGCTCATACAATTTTAAAATTTTGCTTCATTTAATACTATTGATGATATTGTACTTGAGTTAACTATCACACAAGACTAGCGTAGCATAATGCATCAGTATGTATTGTCCATGATTATGTATATAATCTCAGTTGACAAAAACAATTATAAAAGTTCGTGGAGTTTGATACGTTTTAGTTTTCTTATTTCGCTGGATGATTTCGACATTGACCTGTTCGAGAATTTTGTTTCATAGCTTTTTGCAATTTCCTTAATCACTCCGCAGATCCATTTAATTAGCAGATCGTCACGAAGTGCATCGTTACTTACGTAACAGTAAACATTTGAGATTAATCGAAGGAATTTGTTGTGGCATCGTTGAATTATTAATTTGTTTATTTAGTTCAAGTAACCTTATCATGGACTGATAAATCAGTATTTTATGTCTAAGGTCAGTACATTTGTCTAATTTTGAGTCTAATCTGATAAGCTTTCTGTCTAGCATGATGTTCCTAGTTCAGTCTACTATCACTATGGAGGCCAAGAAATATGGTTAGGGTGCTATCGATTTACCGCAACGCAAAATTGACGTGGACTGATTTTGAGCTGTTAAACTGTATTTTCCAGTCTGTAGTCCATTTGTAGATATCATTGACTTATTACGTTTTGTTGAGAGGCACCTTTCGCCATAATAACCATGTCATCGGAGTACAGTGCCGAGTACAGGATTTCTTATTGGAATGTCAGCTGTCTGTCCAGAGTAGGTGGAGAAGTGGTGCCATCCTGTGGCACTCCAGGCCGGATTGGTTTGAATTACAAGAAAGCATCTTCGTGTGACACCGTAAACTTTCTTGCGGAAACATAATATTCTAGTAATTATCAATAGTTCCGTGACAGTATTGCTAATTTTGTAAATGAGTTACTGATGCCATACCCTATGGAATGCGAATGGCGAAACGTGTAGAAGTGCTGCAAAACAGTATTATATTTTCAAATACATCTTCAATGACAGATGTTACTATATATACTTGGTCTATTGTTGAGTGTTTGTTCCGAAACCCAAATTAGAAATCTGGTATATTGATGAGTGATTTAAGTCGTTTTAATAGTAGTTTTTCGAGCAACGAAATAGGTCTCTACGATGCTATTTGTTCAGCCGACTTGTCAGGTACTTGTGGCCCTTTGGAACATCCTAAAAGTGTTTAGTCGTATTTCCAACATGATTTACGTGGCAACTCCTTAAGTAAGCCAAATGAGTTGAGATTATTCTCAATTTCCAATGCAACTTCCATTGATGTAATAAATTTCGTAGTTGTTCCAGGTTGATAATCAGGTGTTATATCAACTGCAGACTGTATGTCGTTTGGCTAAAATACGGTTGCTAGGCTTTTCCGGACTTCTGCCCTACTTTTCTTGCCTTTCTTGGTGTAGTTTAAGTAAAACACTCTCGGTGGTCAAGGTCATTGGTTGTTGATTTAACTGTTGATTCTTTATCTTTAATTCATTATTTTCCTGCATAACCAAGCTAGGCTCCACCGGATTTTTTACATTTCAGGTTTTTATACACCTCTATTACATACGTGTATCTCGTGCCTTATCAAAGCAGAAAGCGGCCGAACACGTCGATGCTCTGTAAAAGTCAAACGACTACTACGAGAAGATGAGATACAACGTGAGGAGGGGATATATGGAGGAGAAAAGATAGTAAAGAGGATGACGGAAATAATAAACAAAATATGGAGACCTAGTAGCGGCTTTTGATAGGGTGAACAGGCAAAAGCTGTGGGAATACCTGAGAAAAAAAGGGATAGACGAAAGGCTAATAGAAAGGATGGAAGAAATATACAAAGAAACGAGGAACAGGGCGAGGATGAATGGGGAGCTAAGTGAAGGGTTTGTAATAAGGAAGGGACTGAGGCAAGGACGCCCTGTTCGCTGTATGCAGAGGAGATCTGGAGGAGACATTAAGGGCCAACAATAAGGAGGTCTGGTGGTGGGGAACAGGAAAATGTGGTCGCTGGCATACGCAGATGACATAGTGCTAATATCAAAGAAAGAAAAGGAAATGAAGGGGATGTTAAAAACGATGGACAGATAGTGAAAACTAAGGTAATGGTACTTAGAAAAGTGAGAGAAAAAAGACAAAAGGATGAGTGGAAATGAAGGTAAGAGGAGATACAGCAGGTAAAGGAATTCACATATACGGTACACGATGAGGCAAGACAACAAAGATGGGGAACATATAAAGGAACGTGTGAGAAAAAGGAACAAATTAATAGGGCAAGTGTGGAATGTAGGGGAAAGACTGTTTGGAATGGACTTAAGGAAAAGGAAACTATTATTTGAGAAACTATTAAAAAGTGTGCTGTTGTACGGCGTGGAAGTGTGGGGTGGAAAGAGTATAAGGAGATATAGGGACTGCAAGAATAATACTGGGAGTGGAAAGAGAAACGCGGGGATACATTACTAGAGAGGAGGTGCAAGAAGAAGAATTAAGGGTGGAGGCGGGAAATAGAGCAGTAAAGTACAAGGAGGAAATGAGTAGAAGAACGGAGTGCAAAATATTACAAGAATGCTGGAAACAAATAAAGGAAGGAAGAATAAAATACGGACAAGAAACCAGAAAAGAATATTATGAAAGAAACGGGTATGCGAAAGAAGAAGCGGAGAGACTAAGTAGGGTAGGAGTTCAAAAGCAGGAGAGATGAACGAAGGTGAAAGAAGTAAAGTATAATGTAAACTATAGGGAACATTAAGGGAGAAGGGATACCTGGATATTTTAATGGGGAAGGGAAGAGGGAAAAAAAGAAAATGATAGCGAGATTTAGATGTAGAAACGAAGAGATGGGAAGCAAATATTGGAAAAGAAACGAAGATAGAAAAAGTAGGCTGTACGGGGAAGAGATAGAGAATGCAGAGAGCTAAAGGAAGAGGAGAGGACGTCAGAAGAGATACTAGAGAAAAAAGGAAGGGAAACGGATTGGATGGAACATACATGGGAAAGAAGAAGACAGTTAAGGGGAAAGGAGACAAGTGGAAAGAAAACAGTGTAGGCTAAGTAAGGAAAGAAGAAACTGTAACTGTTGATTTTTTATTCTTAATTCATTATTTTCCTGCATAAGCAAGCTAGGATCCACCGATTTGGTTGGAATTTCCTACTGTATGATTGCAATTGGCGTTTTTATCGCAATCTCGCACTTTTTTTCTACACGGTAGATCTTTATATACCTGTAGTTTGTACGCACATCTCGTGCCTTATCAGAGCAGAGAGCTGCGGAATACGTTCATGCTGTGTAAAAGTCAAACGAGTACTATATAATTATTATAAATAAAAATAACTAATTGTTTTATGTATGTTAGGTTTTAAAAACTTTGTCGTGTAAGTGGGATTTTCCTCTATCTAATCATACAAAAAACTTTAAAAATAAATAATATCCGGCAATTTTTGTAAGTTCTTTACGCAGCATTTTACATATACATACAAACAAACAAGCAAACTAAGAAAATAAAAGGAAATAAAGGTATCGATAAAACTTGTTACTCAAATTTCGACCGTGTAATTAGTTTTAAAACATAAGTTATTCTTTTTGAGATATGATCTAATTATTTTATAAATGTAGCATCCAATGTGTTTTCAGCTCATTGAATATGCACGTTTTAAAGCTTTTTTGCAAATATACAATATAATATGTAATAAATACACTTGTTACCTATCCTTTAAATAACCGAGAACTTTTTTCTGAAAACGTTGTCAATTTTATCAAGGGGACTTTGAATTCAAAGACGTTCTATATTTAAAAAACGAAATAGGTCATGCTATTAGGAAGGTGTCGGCGTGCTTTTGACAAAAAAATACCAAATCATCGTAAGCACCGTATCTCTGTATCTTCATTCATAGCCGAAACATGCTGAGAAACCATAAAAATTGGGACCCACCGTACAGTACTATTCTGATGATCAACTTAAAGTATCCAATAACGATTATTTGCTGACCCTGTGACGTCCGCAATTTGATTTACCGTATTCTATTACACATTCATGATTTTATAGTAAACCTTGGGTTCATAATAATTTTACCCTAAGTAGAACCCCTACGTTAGGCCATTGACTCATATCATTCGTATTAGATATTCTCTATTTAATCTGTGATTTTGTATTTTGTGGGGATAAAAGGTTATTTAACTCATGGTTATACACCTTTCTGTACTATGATACCTAGCGGTAATAAGTAGAAGCTAAAATTCTGATCGATCAAGTTTTTCCAAAATGTGTGGTTAATTAAAAGGCACGTGCTGGGACTTTTCTACGTTTAATATTAATTAAATAACTCAAATTAAATTGAGATGTAATCCAACGTAACAATTATTAATTAAAAGATTATCTTACATTCGGAAGTAAACTTTTTGTGGCGTGCATATAGTGCGTATATTAATTTATTACTTTTCTTTAAATACACATCCAGCTTATATCTGAAATTGCGTCAGCACTCTTCTGAACTTTTTCTGTGCCACTTTTTGTACGACTGGTGATATCAACATTATAACCATCTGCCTATCGTTGTGTGGACCTTCTGAAGACTAAATTCTACAATTTTTACTAAAATACGTGGTTGAACAATTTTTAACGTACGTACCAGTTTCACATTATGTAAAATATAAAAATTTGATTAAATAAACCAATTCTACATATAGAATTTACTTACGTATGCCATATTCAAATGTTAAGCCATATTTTGTTAATAAGTCAAATCTGAATTTTGCATGAATTCGTTTGTTATTGAATAATTCAAATTTGGTTCTTTTTTTATCCTTATTTACTAACGAATTATAATTTACTGGATAGCTAATTTCTTATTTAATTTGTCTCTGTTTGTATACATGGTAGTTAAAATACAGCTCCCCTCTCTCTTTACTTCCTTTCTGAACTTTTAGGGTTACATTTTACAAAGTTCATGGCACCTTCTATGACTAGTAAAACACGTATGGTTATCAACATTCACACTGGCCTGGTACAAATAATAAATTTTCTGACCACTCATCCGAAGTGGTCTAATCACTTTTTCTAACTGCTGGGTTATACTTGCTAGATTGTGTTGAGTTAAAGCCTCTTAGTGATATCGTTCTACGATATTGTAGCAGCTCCATTACAACCCGTAATGAACATTACAAAAGTTCAAATAAATAAAATGAATATGCATGTTAGATCAGAACGCTACGTTAGACAAAAATTGACAGTATTCTGGACATTTTCAAAACTTGTTATTGTCGTTTGTACCTGTTACCCTTTGCTGTAATAATTCTGTAATTCACTATTGTTGTTTTAATTTATATTTCTGGAGAATAAATTGTAATCTGTACCCACTATTTGCAAAGTAAGCTTTCCTTGACAGCGTTTTACAAATATCGGTTGTTGGAAAAAAGAGATTTGTGATTTTCAGGAAATAATTTAGTTTTCAGCATCTTTTTGACAATGTCAAAAGTGTACTACCAATTCATTTGAGAATTTTGAGAAAAAAACGCGAAAAATACAGGAGAGACTAGGATTGTTAGTTTTGGTAAAGCACTCTGAAGTTAATATGATTATCTTTTGAATATTAAAGCGTGCATATTTTATGTAAATTTAAACGTTTGTATAACAATTACAGTTATCGTCCTCAGTAAAAGAAATATGTTAAGTTACCACAGCAGTACAATAATTTAAAATATGTAATTAAAATTACTATCGTATGGAACGTTGGTACATTGCGTTTAGGAGCTTTGAACAATGTGGTATGCTTTAAAAATTGTAGTAGGGTCGATTTGGTGCAACAGAACTCAATGTATCCTGAATTTAGACCTTAACTGGACTGTAAGAAGAGCATTAGAAAAGTATTATTTCCGTATAGTAGCAATATGTAGAGAAAAAAAAACGAAAAGGAAACTGTACTCCCAAGCTGTAAGGAAGATCGTTTTATTAACCTTTCTTCTATGAGAACAAGTGAAAACAACTTGTTTAAGTCGAGCTGGAAAAGTTGAGATTGATTGGAAATAAAAATTCCAAAAAACAAGGAATGGATGTTGACATGTCGCTGACAACCGCAATCAACGTGTTAATATTTCTCTCTAGGTTTTACCACCCTTCACTAATAGTTTTTATGTGTTACACAGCCTCTGATATTCTCGAAGTCGATTTTATGTGATGTTTGTGGAACATGCTGGGTGTGCCCTAGATATCAGTTCATCTTGGTTTTTATATTTAACCAGCTTTCTTTTTATCGCCATTTTTATATTCCTTTCTGTGAAGCCGTTCATTAGTAACGTTGTCTTTATTCTCTTCATGTCGGTTTAGATGTCTGCAAACGTTTTAATCACAGATTGCACTTGTGTAGAGTGGTGATGTGATTTGGCATTTAAATATCTTAGGTGTGGTTTGACTCTCTGTATATGGTGTGTTGTGACGTGTTTTGAGCACAGATCACATAATGGGTTGCCCCTAACTCAATCTTTATGGTAGAATATATATATATATATATATATATATATATATATATATATATATATATATATATATATATATATATATACAATGAACCATTGGATGACGAAGAGGTGGAAACTGAAATAAAAAGTACAGTTCAATATCTTACATTAGTACTCTTACTCCTAAAATTAATAAAATTCTCAAACTAGATAAGAACATCATCATAGCTCCTAAAACATTAAAAGAGTTAACAATCTATTCAGTCAGCTTAAGGATAAGACCGCCATTTTAGATAAAACAAATGTTATATATAAGATCCCTTGTAGTAATTGTAACCAATCATATATCGGCATGACTTCAAGGAATCTTAGATATAGACTTACATCACACCGCAGTGACATAAGAGTCAGAAAAGATGCTTGTGCTTTGTCACAACACGTACATTCCACTGGACACAGCCCTGATTTCGACAAAGTGCAAGTCTTGACCTCTGAATCAAATTTATTCAAAAGAAAGTTTTAGAAATGGCCCATATACGCTGTACAGACTATGTACTGAATAAGAGAAGTGACACTCAAAATTTAAACATAATTTATTCTAACATACTTTATCTAGATAAACACAGAAATCATAGGATAACCATTAACGGATTAACCCTTAGTGGCAGAAGATTTATTTTGTGTAGATTTTACCATTTTGTTTAGTGTAAAAGAGTTATCACGAATAGGTCTATTTGGTATTAATCTCCAGAATGTCCCACATAAAAGTAAAGTCCTATGTAATAATAGACATTCAAATAATCTTAAATAATCCTATTCATAACACTTTTACACTTATCACACAATCCATTCAACATATTAATCTACTTATACATTGATTTCATGAACCATTTTCTTTGTTTTCCCTATAACTATCATTATTTTAATTTTTTTGTCAAAGTCCAAAAATTGATTTTGACATCTAATTCAAATTTAAATTGAAATATCCTTTCTTTCAATGCTGCTTCAATGTTTTTAACTGTATCCACGATCGTAAGTTATTTCTTATCGTTTAATTTATATGTATTAATCAACGCATAACTTCTTGTAGATTGGTTGACAAAGGTAATTAAATTTTACGAAAGCTTGCCTTTGAACAAAGGATCTTTATATGTTTTTAAACTTTTAGCCACAACCTATGGCTGCTACCACTAAATCTTTCTTATTTTTTAACTGTAATAGCACGATTAACAACTTTGATTATATATATATATATATATATATATATATATATATATATATATATATATATAACGTTCGGTTAAACTGTATAATAAGCTACCTAGCGAACTTAAAAATTTAAACATTAACCAGTTTAAATATAAATTAAAGCATTTAATATTAGATACTGATATATCGATCCTAATAGTTAGAACTTACCTTACAGTTAAGTTAAGAGGCAGTATTGATATTTACGTTTTTTTCTTTTTCTCTTTTCTTTATTCTGTCTGTTATGAATTTATCCTCCTTTCGTATGTATGTATACAATTATTGTGCTTATACATAAACTTATTCTAGGCAATGTCTAGCTGGTTAAGTGGAGTAGCCAATTTGTGCTAGACTTCGCCAGCTATGCGTTGAAACTATTATTTTCTTGTTTAGTGAGTAGCAAGTTAAGCTACTTTGTATATACAGCTTCAATAAAAGTCGTTAGTAATGTTATTTATATATATATATATATATATATATATATATATATATATATATATAAATTTTCTGTTTTTATCACATTTACAATATGAGTGACCTTGAAATTGTCAGGATATAGTAAATGATGTAGCTAACCAATAGCAACGTTGCCAGTACGTAACCCCAACGAAATCCTAATTATTAGTATATAAAAGCAATAATTTACATTTATTTTGACTTTAACCAATTTTAAGACTACTTCAAGTAACGGAATACGCTTTGAAATTAAAAGCGTTGATAAATTCCCCTTATGTCAAACATAAAATCACCAGTGCAGCAATGATACAAAGTACAATTACGAAAAATATTGAAGAATAATATGACTTGTAAGTCTTATTTATCTTATATTACACCACAAAAATAAAATTAAAAATTTGATTTTATGCATTGTTGTAAATTAAGCATAACACAAAGTCGTTAATAACACTTACCAATTGCTTTATCTTAAGATCTGCGATGTAGGGTTACATAAAAATTTCTAGTAGGTATTAGAAAAATTGTATAAATTGTTACACAATTTGAACACCTTAGATATAGGCGTCCTCAGTCATGTTTGCCGTATAATTTGTATGAAATAAGTTAATAAATAAATTGAAAAGAATGTACACGATTATTTTCTTGCAGTTGATATCTTACGTGAAGTTAAAGTGCATTTACTTAATTGATTTCATCTTGAAATTAAATAAAATATGTCAAGCAACAGGAGAATTTATATTTCAACAAGAATGAGCAGGAATACAATAATTTACCTCATACAATGTTGTGAATCAAAAAAATTCTTAATAAAAAATTAAAATTTTTACTTAAAATATGTACTTGTTGGGTTTTTTATGGTGTATTTTTGTATTTAAGTTGTACAAATCTAAACGTATTCATTCAATTCAATAAAATTTCAACCAAATGTAAAAAGGACTTAAAACGTATTTACATGAAATCTGTATAAAAAGTAATGTATAGGGTATATTATTTAAGAAGCACATAATAAAAATGAAGTTTGTAACACAAGTTATAGAGTGCAAAAATTCAAGGGACACAATAGCCTTTATATGTGAGTCAAATACCATATTCTATCTATCGGTATTTTAATAATCACAGTTTGTAGTAACCCACAATAATTCTATTAATGAAGTTTCTGCCAGTTAACTGAGTTAACGTCACAAATTCCAGGTTTCCCAGATTATTGGTATATTCATAAAATAGAATTTCTATAAGTAAGTTTATATCTAGATGAAATAAAAGGTAACTTGATAATATCTATTTAACATTTAAGCAGGGCATCACATTTATAAGTATGATGTATCGTACAACACATTAAATTAGTTTTCAAAGCCTACGTTCGTATTGAAAAATAAAGTTCTAGGTAAGTTTATTCATCGACATATTATTCATGTTGAAAATCCTGGTATAAGTTCTCGAGAAATTGCGGACCAGTTTGGAATACCTAATACAGAACTGCATTAAACATTTTGAAAAAAAATAATCTCCATTCGTACAAACTTCAGTGTCAACAGGAGTTGCTTGAGGGGGATTTTAAGAGAAGAGAAGAGTTTTGTAACGAGATGCTGGAGTAGGCTAATCTAGACCGACAATTTTTAAAGAACATTTGTTTTACGGATGAGTCTACGTTTACGTCAAGTAATGAACCAAACGTGCAACATTATATGATTTGGTCAACAAAAAGACCTGAAATTGTTGTTGAAAGCCGATCTCAATAACGTCAAAAAACTAATGTTTGGTAGGAATTATATTTAGAATTTACATCAGTTCTACATACATAAAGACAAAATTTACATCGGTTGGGGCTTGTATCTCGATAGATCAGTTGGTTATAGCATTACTTTAGCAAAGTAAATGTCGTAGGTTCAAATCCTACTCGAGGTAAACTTTTTATTTATGTATTTAATAACATTGCTTATAATTTTTAATTACATATTTACTTTGGAACTGAGTCGTTCATAACAAAAACTTATAATAATTTGGGTAGGAATATTCGGACAACATATTGGACCACTTTTATGAAGAAAATCTAAGCGTGGTTAAGTTTTTGGATTTACTGTAAGAGCAAATTTTACGGTCTTTAGTAGAATAGCTCCCGAGGAAAAAGAAATTTGCCTTCAAGGTCAATTCTAAATGAATTGATACTGTAACGATGGATCATAGCAATTGTAAGCATAGAACTACCAGAATAAAGCCCAAAGATATCGATAATCATACAAAGCTGGAGGCTTACAATCGCATAAAAACATTCGATAGGAACCGATATTGAGTGGGTGATATACTAGAATCAGTAAATTGAAAATCATTTTCGCCAAAGAATACAAACCAAATTGGTCTAGTGAACTATTTAAGATTGTCAAAGTTCGCATTACTAACCCCACTACGTACATGTTAGAAGACATGAAAGGAAGACCTGTACTGGGAACACGATTTACAGGAAACAAAGTATCCTGACGTGTACCTGGTAGAAAAAGTGCTTCGCTCCAAGAACAATAAGGTATTCGTAAAATGGTGGGGATTGGATGAAAGATCATGAGTCAATAAAGATGATATTATTTAGACATTTAACTTTTGTGAAATAAATTATTTATATAGTCGTAGCAATAGTTTTTTAGCAAAGTATGTAGCTCTTGAAATAAAACAAAAAAAATAATTACTGAATGGCCATATTCCCGAATCTCTTCCACATGTCCATCCCAAGCAGGAATCCAGTAGTAAATTTAGTGGTGCTTCTCATTTTCCCACGATTGAACTTATGTATGATGTTTTGTTCTAATATTTCAATCAAACATTCGAGGCACTTGTAATTAGCATAATATGCTGCTTTCTCAATACATTCAGTTATAATGGATAAAGTGTCTTTATAAGCAGAATTAATATTTTCTAAGGTAGATTTAACATTTATCGAATACAATGAATCATCACTGCATAATAAATTTGGTCGTACATTTTAAGCGGTATGTCGCCAAGAAATTCATATTGTCTAAGATCCTATCTACTTCATTAACAGTTAATGAATTGTAACCTTTATCGGCAATGTAAAAATATGAAGCACGCACTGCCGATTATGCAGTAATGGACTTGTAGCAAATATTTTATTTATTATAACTACTGATATGTAAAAATTAATGATTTAACGAACTATAATACTTTAGGTTTACAATTAAAGTTCTCGTCACGAGTGCAATATACTGACTAGTATCGTAAACGCTTATAGTTTTTTATTTGGATGTTTTTGAATGACCTCAAAAGCTATATTTTTGATTACACATATATAACATTTGGTATCATATTTCACTTTTATGAACTTTGCTTTTGTTTGGGTGATTGACATTTACACCTGTTACTGGTGCTTGTAGAATACTTTCACACGCTTTAGTTCATTACGTTTAGACTACGTTGCAATAGTATTCACATGAACTTCAGTTCAGATATACGCATACATTGTACTTGGTTTATTATCTTTACTGACGTTTACTGAGAATATCTATTAACCTTGATATCATATGAAATACTTTCCCACGTCTAGCGTGATGATTGACATTTACACCTGTTACTTATGATTGCTGAATACTTTCACACGCTTTAGTTCATTACCTTTAGATTACGTTGCAATAGAATTCACAAGAACTTCAGATCAGACAGACGCATGCATTGCACTTTATTTATTATCTTTACTGGTGTTTACTGAGACCATCTATTAACTTAACCTTGGAGACATCATATAAAATACCTTCTCATGACTAGATTATGCTGGATTCATTAGAATTCATAACCTTTGCTTGCACAGGTCGGTTAATCGTACCAACCACTTCCACTTATTAGCAATTTTGTTAACGTTAACAGATTTATATGAATATAATCTTAAAATTATATTCTAACATTTAGTTACATACTTGCATTTGCAATGGCTTCAAGCATTAAAAGCACAAAATTATCCTTCAGTAACAAGAAAGCAAACATCTTGCACGATATTTTAGTGCAACCACATGCAGCAAAAAACCCATTTATATCTATTCGCAATAGTGGATGAAGAAGATTTTAGCAGATTCTTTGAAAAGTAAGTATATTTTACATAATTTAGTTTTTCATAATAATTGACTTATTGATAGATACATTACTATTTTACTATATTTTTCTTCTGGCATTACGCCTGCAACAACTCTTGCAGCATCACCACCTCCATCAACAGCAGTGACAGCAGTAGCACCACCTCCACTGCAATATGGAGGAAAGAATTTGCAGCCGAACAGGGAAGAAGGACACGAATTCCAGATTTTACTACATCAAACCCAGGACCCCGCAACCCTTCATCAATTCCAGCAAAATAGTGTAAAGTGGTTGCGAAACATTTTGGGTAATTACATAAACGGCGAGGCATTGGGCGTAGCTAAAGTGCAGCGACTAACGAAAGAATTGGCTGAATCCAATTATTCATTAGCAAAGGTGCGCCAAAATATTCGTGATATACAAAATGTGTTATATACTCTAGAAAATTTAGGTGTTTAAGTTTAGTTATTTATTTTGGTAATTAGTGTTAGTAAATAGTTTTTATATTTAAAGTAGTTTTTAGTAGGCTTGGATTTGTTTATAATATATAAATAAATAAATGTTAAATGTTATTTATCGTAAAACATTCTCATCCACCCATCCATCCATTTTACTACAGTTAAAAATGTGTACAGATTTAAGTGTCAGAAAAGTGAAGTAATCTACGGAAAAGATTGAAAATATCTGGAAGTTCGACTTAGATTGATATTACTCATGTACGCAACATATAAATTTCTACATCAAAATAAAGCAGTCATTTTGCAAATTTTAAATATATTAATCAATATAAACATAAATTTAAAAATAAGAGCTATTTAATTCCAGTGATATCCTTATATATTATTATTGGAAGTATACATATAATTCATAAAGTGAAATACTTTTTCCTATAATTTTTCCTACAATTTTATGTAAACAATGTCCCTTTGGATTTATTTTATGCATATTGTATGTTTGAGGTAAATTGTATATAACTTAATCAATATCAGCACGATAAAATCTTGAATTAAGCGTTTGTCATTGAAACTAAACCTACAATTTGTTGTTTTACAGTCAGTTTACATTACATTAACTTGTGACTGTAAATATTAACCGATTTTTAAAAACCCTATTGTATTTAATGATATGCAAACTGTGTGTGAAATGTGTTCACGCTTAATTTTCATTAAAACGAGTTTCTGAATGCTGCATTTAAATTTTTTTAAGACAGATACGTTAATATAAATTTCAAAAGAACTGTATTACAATACATATAAATGTAAACTTTTAGCAAGTTTCTTTTTAAATTATGATTAACTTTTCTTTATTAAACGTCAAACAAGAAATTCGCTATAACTATTTTATTGATGTACGCGTTTCGTTCATTGTCTCGAGTTTCTAATAATAAATAAATAAAAGAAATAAGTAAGTTAGCAATAAAGACATACATAAGAATTATAGTTTGATGCTTTTAATATATGATTGACCTCAACAATGCTAACTTTAGTTTATGATAAAGCGATTGAGCGCTATAAATAGACCTCCATTCACTCCTGCGTAAAATGTTTCCATAGAGAAAGCGAAATTATCTTTCATTATGCTTACAGTTTAATTGAATCGCTTATTATTAAAAGGGACTAAGGCATTTTTATTATTAAATGGACCTTAGTTAGATTTCTTCACATATAATTTTTTGTGGGAAAACCAAATTTTTCTAGTAAAACTCAAAAAAGTTCCTATGTAATATGTTGAATAATCAACAGTAAGTCAAATTTATGAAACATACGCAATTTGTGTATGTTACTAAGTTTTGTTTCTTTTTCTCAAAATTTGTTGAAATGACTTAGCCCCGTCTAATAATAAGCAATTCAATTAAAGTACGTGTTCTTGTGTAATGACATTTGGAAATTTGCTTCTTGCAAACTGTGTGAATTTTCATGTAAAACGAGTTTCTGAATGTTGCATTTAAAAAATTTTAAGACAGATGCATTAATATAAATTTCTAAAGAACTGAATTATTACAACACATAAATTAAAATATTTGGACAAATTTATTTTTAATTATTATTTACTTTTCGTTATTAAAAGTCGAGTTAGTTTAGGGGAGGGGGGCAGTTTTCATATTTATTGGTAAAATAATAAATGTAATAGATAAAATGCCACTTGTAAAATACAATCACCTTGTTAAAAATTTTAGTTTCGATTGGAAAGTAGGGACAAATTCAAAAACTCAGGATAGCGTCAGTTTTAGGACTTCGTGCTAATAGCAAGTTATTTACTAATTCATGCGCATCCAAGGAAGCCTTTTATTATAAATCCGCAGCCTTCAAATCACTAACCTTGAAAAAAAACTTCTTGTTTCCATGATTCCATTTTCATATATTTCTACGAAATGTAATATGATACCCCTGCAGGTCAATATTCTTTGACCTTGAAGATTGTATTTTTAGATTTGAAGCTTCACCTTGAAGAGCTTGAAATTTAAATTTCCATCCAAAAGTGCATGCGTGCGTATGCGCGTGCATACTTGCTTGCGTGCGTACGTGCGTACATGCGTGCGTACATGCGCGCGTGTATGTGTGTGTGTGTGTGTGTGTGTGTGTGTGTGTGTGTGTGTGTGTGTGTGTGTGTGTTTGTATGTTAACACCAACGATAGCTCCAGAACAAAAACGCGTACTTACTGTATTTAAGCTCGTTTTCATTTCTCCTGGAGTTGATAAGATTTTGGAAGAAATTTGGCAGCAGAAAGAGGTGGTTTAATAAGAGCTGTTTTTGATTTTTAACAAATATTTATGAAACAGCTCTATACTTCACAGGTATAAAAATACCAATATATAGACATTAACGATGTAGATTAATTATGTTCTATGCAATTTTTTGATATAACGCGTAATGTAAATTCCTAATGTTAAGTATTTTTTCAATATCTGAATAATAATTAATTTTATAAGAAAATTGATAGATATATTTTGTAAAAAAATTCAATTTTACATATCTTTTCTTTATAAAGTTTCTTAATATAAAACGAAATAAATGTGAAAATTAAATAAATATGATTGAAAATGCTTAAACTGTATTATCCATATTCTTATAGAAACATGCGGTTTTGGAATTTTTTTTAAGTTAGCATCTAGATGTTTATTAACCTATAACTGAAGTTTTGAACGTCTATTTGACATAGATTATTGTTTTTGTTTTTACAATGTTGCCTATAATTATCCTAAGGAAATAGTTATTAAAAGTAATTCATTTTTTTTAATTTTCATTTTGGTGCTTAGATGGTCGTGTGTTGTTCCACACCAGATATATTGTTATTTAAAAAAAAAGTTATGTCAAAAGGAATGATTGAAATTGAAGCTTTCAATAAAACAACATTTTCAAAACTTTTCCTCGTTTCTTTTAAAAATTAAAATATAACACCGACAAATTTTATTCCAATTAATTAGTTAATAAAAAAGTGGACTTTTACCGAGTAACAATAGGCGGCATATAGTGAAACTGTGGACGGTTGTACAAATTATACCTGTGTTGGACTGACAAGAATAAAATTTAAATTCAGAACATTAAGTGTAGTACTTATCTAAAAGGGCCCGTCATAACAGATTTAGTACAAAGTGGGTGTCTTCGCTACACAATAAAAATTCATAAAGCTACCAAGCTGTCGTTTATTGGGCAAGGAATTCCAAGGAGCGACAAGTACTGGTTTGGTATACACACAGGAATCAGTATTGTCAATACCAACATATTCATCACACGGTGGAGATCCTACAAGAAAGACAAATAACAAAAAAAAAGCAACGAAGGAAGGAAGATGAAATACAAGCAGCAACTTTCATAAAAATAAGATTTCAGTTCTTATAAGATACACCAATTGGAAATGTCATTAAGAATCGTTCGCTGTTCAACCTTATCAATAGCTGGTAGTACTGAATGAGGTTATACTAGTGGCGCAACTAAGTAGGCTTAATTTTAAATGTATTTAATAAAACACAAATTTTAGTTTGTTGTTAAAGCGCAATACAGCAGGGAATAGATATTTTTTTTGTTTCATTTTAATTTAATTTGATTTAATTCGCCATTCTAAACTCACTTTAGTCCTGAGATATTTGATTAAGATTAATTTACGATTAATTAATTTTCACCATTTATAGTATTGAAGAATTTCATTTATTTTATGTATTTTTGTATACCTCTCTTATAGGATTTTCATAAACATTTTCATTTTCTACATTTTTAATCGTGCTTTGTTTAATTTTGTGTCTTATAAAAAAAGTGGGGAACAAAAAATACCTTAATTCATTAACCTGGACATTATACAGGTTGGCACCCATACACTCGTTTCTATATCAAAATATAGAATTATTAAAAAAATACATTAGCGTGGGGGGAACACAAATTTCCATTGAATCATTTAACATTAGATACAATTCCCAAGGGAGTTGCTACCGTGAAATAGGTTTTGTACGTTAATCATTTAATCCACAGATAATCGTTCTGCCTGAAGAAAGCGCCGTCACCTTTGCTACCTTTTAGAAGATAATTGTAATTTTATGTATTAAATGAAATATTTAGCATTATAGCAAATAGGAAATAAAATAGTACGTTCGTTACGATCTTAAAGTTGTCAATGATTTATGCGGAGCTCCAATTCTTCAACTTGAAAGCTATGCAGGGCCAAAGCAACTAGCAAATAATTAATAAAAGTAAACCCCATTTATTCATATAAGGGGGCATTACAAGGCCTAGAATAAATTACCCATAACGGAGATGGATAAAATTGTTAGGAAACAACATAAATTAGAATATTTTTGAATGATATTAAACGTTATACGATCGCTAGTCCATACCATTTTTATACACAATTTCATACCTTGATTATTAAAATTTTATCATTAAACGACAGATTATTCGATTATTTCTGGAATGTTCACTATCACTTTCGCTATTAATTTCTGCTAGTTATTCTTAAATTACTGCATTAAGAACAACAGCAAAATGTCTCGTAA
>JARFJB010002485.1:0-110000 GCA_036346205.1 Vesta saturnalis | reverse complement strand
CAGATGACTCCACATAAATTTTCACAAAATGTCAAAGAAAGTTGAAAATTATTGAATGTTTTTTATATTTTTTATTTGATTGATAGAATCAAAAATATTTTGCTACGAAATTAATAGTTATAATTTAGGACAAGGTATGACTATAATTACATACCATCAGAATACATAACCTTTATATTTGTAATTAAACAAATAGTTATTTTTGTATTAAGTGCAAAATGAGAGTTTTTTTTAAAACACAGTTATTTTATTAGGAATTATAATGTAATAGCTAACTTACAACAAACCTTTTTCCTTCGCCCATTGGCTTCTTCTTCACGCTTTATCATTTATCATGACAGCTTCTTCTGTGCGATCCTCGGCTGAAAATCCAAGTTTCATCTAAGAATACGGGGTTGTATAATTTTTCTTCTTTATTTTTGTAATATTCTCTTAAGAATCGTACAAGATTGGCAGCAATATGTGATTGTTCCAGTAAACCTCTCCTACCATCATCTACTTTAGATTGCCACTGGAATGTAAGAGAGCTCTAGAAACTTGATCTACTGAAATTAAAAACTTGACTATTGCTTAATCCATTTTGTAATGATGCCAGCGTAACATGTATACCTACAAAAACAGGTATAGTACTAGACATGTCTTGCATGTTTGTATTTACATTTTAAATGCATTTCATAAATTTTTCTCTTTACAGCATCCTTCACATAGTCATTAACTTCGGTGGACTTAGATTTCGTAGATTTTCTCCGCTTAGCTGGTGACTGTGGAGGTTTATTTCCTTTTTGGGCTTCTGTAACCCTTTTTTATAGCAGTAACTGCGTTAATACTAACCCCACATGGTTCAGACGTGCGCTAAAAGTAGTCCTTCCAAGTATTATATTTTAAAAAATAATGTAGGTACTACATACCTGCATAGCAAATTCAAATGGAACGAGTGCCCTTTGATTGGCACGTTCCCGTTCAAAATAATTAAGCACGTTCACAACTACGAGCTGTGCTTGAGATTTAAGGTGCTTAGTACGTAGCACATCTAAAGTTTTGTAAATTTTATTTAAATTATGTAAAAACGTTACCAAATTATCGATAATTCACTGTACAAGTTGTAGATAGTTTTGAAAAAAACTGTTTTTTATAAAAAGTAATATAAAAACGCATAAACATTAATTAAAAAATGGCAGATGGTTCTTAATCACAACAGACGTTTTAGTGCGCTAATATGAATTGTACAGCAAATTTATGTTTTTATGGCCATCCTTCTCTAATAGATGTAGGTGAAAGAGAAAGAAAGAGTTTTACATTGATGAGTCATGCCCAACTTTATTTGAATCAAACTTTACCGTTATGTGCTATAACACTATGTATAACTATAGCATAGTACAATTAATCTGATTTACGACGTTTTAATCACGTGTGCGGCTTTGACGTATTTTTCTCAAGAAGGTGTGTAGATATGACAACGTTTGTCTGACATGAATGATTAAACTGCGTTTGATATAAATTGTTATTGTTATTTTTACGACGTTGTTAGCTTTAATTAGCAGGTAATATAAACGTTAAGTACGCAAGAAGGATGCCAATAAATATAGAAGCACTTTGGGGATTTATTCTTGTGCATTTTTACAATTTGCAAATTGATCAGGGAAAATAAGAAACAAAACTTACTTTTTATTAATATTTAATATATTCGCAATGGAAATAGGTAATATAGTAACATGGCACGTGCACAAGAAAGTTACGTACTACCGCATCATATTTTTTTACTCGCATGTGACAATTTTACATTGTATGTTTGAAAATATAGTAAATGCTCTATTACATGCAACGATTTAATTTTTTTAATTTGTTTAATGTTAATAATTATTAATGAGCGAACAGAGACACTCATGCTGAAAGATTTTGGTTTGTTATTTTTTGTTGAAATGTTTGAAAAATATATTTTCGTTCCGTTTCTAATATGCTTGTTTTAACACGATTCCTTCAAGCAACTGTACGTCAGCTCATAATACTGTCTTGATTTTCTTGGCAGCTACTTCATCTGTAGCTTCTACTATTTCTGACAGGGTCACATGAAATCACTTTCAAATTCAAGATTCATTTCTCAACACTCTTATTATAATGAACGCAGAATTCTAACATTCATAATTGCAAAACAAAAAATACATGATTTTGTTGAAATTAATACTTTGTTAATAGTTGTGTGACTGCAATCCATATAACTGCCGCCAAATAAATAGAAAGACAAAAGTTTTTTCTTGTGCAGTCAATCAAATTAAGTATTATTTTTGTTCCTTTGTTGCGATGTTTCTGATTAACTATTGTTAGACAGTTAAATCGTTATTATCGTTACTGCTACTCCCAAAAGAGTATACAGGTGCAATTCTTTATTACATAAAAGTACAGGTCCTTATTGGTTTATTCTGTACGCACAAATTTATTACATTAACAGTCCACATATCCCGAAATTTCAACTGATGTTAATTTCATTCCACAAGATAAATCGTCTTAGTCTTAACCAAGTACCTAGATAAAATTAAACCTTCTGATTTGGATCATTCCAACCTTTTGAATGTTTAATTCTGACAATAATCAATGACAACATACACAGAAACACAACAATTTCAATAAAGGAATGCTATTTACAATATTTCATTATACATAACTAACATAAGTATCAATTTAAATGTTTAAATTTGCTTCAAGAAAATCTGCAAATTTCCCTCAATATACACCTTTTGTTAAAATGCACAAAATCAACCAATTGGGGTAGCATTACATCAATAATAGCCCTAGAGTAGTTTCAATTGCTAAACAATTTTTAAACTGAGTGAGTGGGTGGTTTAGTGGGTGAGTGTGTAGCGTGGGAGGGGGGAGGCGTAGGCGTGTGCGTTTACTTACTTGCGCGCGCGCGTGCGTGTGTGGATGTATGTTAGTATCCACGCTAACTCCAGAACGATACACGTACTTGAAATTTCGTATTTAGGCTTGAGTTCATTTCCCCTGGGGATGATTAGATTTTGGAAGAAATCCAGCGTCGGGAAGCAGAGGTTTATTAGGCGCAGTTGTTGGTTTTTATCAAGAGCTGCATATTTCAAACATAAAAATACTAGCGTATGGATCTTAAAATTATAAATTAATTATTTTGTATGCAATTTTTTGATGCAACACGTAATTTGGTGGAAAAAATCCCTAAATTTATTTAAGTGTTTGTTCAACTTTTTTTTATATCTGAATAACGATCAACTTTATAAAGTTTTTTAATACCAAGTCAAATAAGGCTTAAAAATTAAATAGAATTGAAAATGCATTATGAATATATACAATATAGAAGCGGGCAATTATGGAATTTTTTTTCAAGTTGGCATCTATGTGTCCATTAACCAATTAACCTCAATCTGACATAAACGTTTAAACATCTATCTGACAGATTATTATTGTCCTTTTCATAATCTTCCTCATTTCGGTTGCGAACGTATTACAAAATGGGTTTCATAGTTATCCAAAAAAAAATGTATTATTTCGTTTCTATTGATTTTCACTTTGTAAGTTGGAAGGTCATATGTTGTTCCACTCCAGATATTTTTAACTTGCAGCGAGTTTTTCAAGCTTTTAGATATCAACTTATTCATTAGTGTCTTAGGTAAAAGATCGTTTTTAATTAAATATTCATATTGTATAAGCATTCATTTGTAGTATAATCTGTTATAAACGAATTTAATTTGTTTGGTTTAAATTATAGACATGCTTCCATCAAAACAATTTTCAGAAATTTTACGCACACCACAAAGCATCAACCTTGAAGACCCTTCTTATAACCAACCAAATAATATCGATATTTTTATTGGTGCTAACATTTTACATGAATTATTTTGTGTGGTACAAGTACCATTGGGTAAAGATCAACATTGAATCATTTCAACATGTAACTTCTTTATTAACACAAATAACACAATCCAAAATCAGCTTTCAAAGTTTTGGGTACTTAAGGAATTGAGTAATAAAAGAACAGGACTTTAAAAATATAATTACTGGTACCACAACTAAAACTTCCAATTTGTAGCCCACCTTTCTCTGAAAGGTCAGTTGGGTGATTCAAAGATACCAGCATTAAAACAATTCATGTCTTTAGAAGTACAGTTTATGCAAAAATTTCAGGCAGCTGCATACAGATTTTACTGGGGAGTATATCCACTTACGACATTATTTTTATGAATTGTCAAATTTTGATTAAAAAAATAACCATAACATTTGATATTTCTTGCCGCATCATGGAGTATATCGAGAAGCGAGTCTCGCTACAATACTTGGGGTAATTTTCAACGGATCTTCTCCCTTCAGTTCAGGTTTGTTTTTAAATGATTCTTAAATGGTACGTCCTAAAATTCATATTCTTAACATATATATATGGAACACCTTCAGCTTCATATTTGGTAACTAGGTGTCTGAAACAGTTATGCACATATACAGGCTGTCCCGAAAAGATTGGTCAAAAATTATACCACATATTTTGGAGTCAAAGATAGGTTGATTGAACTTCACTTACATATATACAAAAATTGCACACAAAAAAACGTACAGGGAGATATATTTGATAATTTAAATTAATTTTTTAACGTTGCTTTAAAACGGTGTAACGTAAATTTATGAAAATTTATATAAGATACTAGTATACGATAACAATAAACGGGAAGCAGTCGCATTCTTTCATTTTTATTTATTATGGATTTTCAGAGGGGGTCAACACCCTTTTGAACCCCCAACTTTTTTTGAGGGTTACGTTTAACAAAATGTAGAACGCCACTGGAATTAAACGGCTATTCTTAAAAATGTTTTCCTCTTTATATTTCTTTGTAAACAGTTTAGTTTGGAAGATACAGCCTCCCTTTTAAATGTCAATTTCAAAATATGGAACTCTACATTTTCAATATCAAAAACGACTTTATCAATACATTACAATTTATAATAATAAACAAGGTAATAAAAATCTAATGTAATACATATTCTTATTTCAAGTTAATTTCGTCTATCTATGTGCCTACCAATTATTACATGTAAAAAATTAGTAGGCACTGATTGACTAGATGATTGCTGTCAGTGTAGTTGTTAGAGTTGTTGACACTTCTTTGACAAAATTGTAATATTACTTTTACATAAGTAGAAAAGTTTTTCTTGTTAATAACTTAAAATGAATAATTACAGTTTCTCTGAATTGGCAGATATGCACTTAGTTTTAGGTAAACATACCATTACGAAAATAGCGGTTGATAATTTAATTTTCATTTTCTAATTAGGTGAATGTGAAGGCAATGGTGGGGCGGATGGAAGGTGCTATGCTGCGAAATTTACCAGATAGGCGTATTTTTCTGACTATTGACCGAAATTTAAGAGAAACAGACACTTTAAAAAAACAAGTATTGCCCTAATAGTGGTCGTCCAAAAAACCGTGCGGATGAAGATATCATAGAAATTATTGACGATCATCCAGACACAAGCATGAGAAAGGTAGCCGCTGAAAAGGGATACCTCGTAAGAAGGTATGGAGAACAGTTATGGAGCAGTTACTTCCCGAAGACTATGCTAAACGAATAGGATTTTGTGATTGGCTTTTAGAAGAAAATAGACCCAACGTAAATTTCATAAAGAATATTTTATTCACTGACGAAGCTACTTTCATAAGACATGGAGTTACTAATCACCATAATACTCATATCTGGGCCGTTGAAAATCCCAAAGTTAAAAAAGTGTGTCGTCGTCAGATTAATTTTAGAGTAAACGTTTGGGCTGGAATAATCAATATCTATTTGATAGGGCCAGTGTTTCTTCCCAATAATTTAAACGGAGAACATTACTTATCATTTTTGCAAAATGATCTACCAATTTACTTGGAAGAAGGTGCGCCACCACATTTTAGTAACGCAGTTAGAGCGTTTTTATTTCGAGAGAAAAGCCAGCACATTGGATAGGAAGGGGGCCAGGTACACCAATTGAATGGCCACCGCACGGTCCATAAAGAAGTGAGGAGCAATTGAGGAACCGAATTTTACAAATTGCTAACGAGTTTCGACATAAACACTTAATTTTTCAAAACATTCCATATTTCTTGTTGAAACGATGTACAACTTGTATACAGTAAGAAGGAGGTCATATTAAACACTTGTTAAATTAAAGATCGTGTTTGTTTATAAATTGTAACGTAATAATAGAGATGTTTTTGATATTTATGAAAATGTAGAATTTAATAGGTCAATATTTTGAAATTGCTGTATCTTCCAAACTAAAATGTTTACAAAGAAATACAAACAGGCAAAAAAGTTTACGAATAGAGGTTTAATTCCAGTGGCATTCCATATTTTGTTAAATGTAACTCTAAAAAAAATTGGGGGGGGGGGGTTAAAGTCTGTTAAACCCCTCTGAAAATCCATAGTAAACAAAAATAAATGAATGCTACTGCTTCCAGTTTATTGGTTATCGTATACTAGTATCTCACATAAATTTTAATAAATTTACGTTACACGGTTTTAGAGCAACGTTAAAAAAATTAATTTAAATTTTCAAATAAATCGCCCTGTACCTTTTTTTGTATGCACTTTTGTATATTTAGAACAATTTTATTAAGTGATTAATTTTATAAGAATTTTGTCTTAATAACCGATGTTTTTTTAATTTTTTATAATAATTCGTCACATTTTTATTTGTTCACGGCTAACTTTTTAATTTTTTAAAAAATCTCCCTGTTATTAAATTGAAAATATCTCAGAAATTAACGATTTTAGCTATAGTGAGTGCTTAATAAAAACAAAAGAACATAAAGTGTATTTTCACTGTTTAAAATAAAATACAGGGCGATTCATTTGAAAAAAACTTACAAAATCATGAGTTCGAGTTTTGGCTCGTCCTACATTCAATTGGTGCAATAATAAAGAAATATCACTTTCACGTAACACTGTATCAATGTCAAAAAATTATGCCTGGTAAAAATTATTGTTAGGTTGTTCTCTCTAGGGTATACAGGACGTTGAAATGAGAATGATTTTCGTGTACAATTGACCATAACTTTTGGAATACCCTGTATAACGTAATGAAACCCTATATTGGAAGTATGGGGGAGATGAGCTTAATCTAAATTTTAAATAATGTATAGGGTGTCACATTAAAAAAAAGTATGTTCGGTTCACCCTGGTAATATGTAACACCCTGTAAATACGAAAATAATTTTATAATGTGAAGTTTGAAGTTGCCTATAATTTTTGTAAATAATTTTTTTTGATATCTCCTTTAGTAACGGATATATCGTACTTCAAAGCACTAATGTCGCACCAGAAAAAAGTGCCATGCATAGTACCACGCGATAGAGAACACTAAGATATAGGGTGTTGAAGTTTAATTATTTTTTTGTTTTTTTTTAATATCTTTCTACAATGATGTAATAAGCGGACGAAATTTTGTGTACAGGGGCTTTTTATCACGCAGAATTCAAATATGTCCTTAGTTCTTTTATTACTGATAGAGGGCGTCACATACAAGTTTCCATCTTGTTTGAATCGGTCCTAACTTTTTTGCCTTATACTGTATGTCATTTTCGACTGGAAAAATTTGTTTTCCCGTCTTTTCTGCTTTAGAAAGGCATACCTTATTGAAGTCGCTAGGACTAACGGTTTACGAGAAAAATTCATCCGATGCACGCAAATTATCCAAAAGCGCCAAAGTAACTTATTTGCAAAAACAATGACATAATACTTCAACAATTAAATTTTTAATAGCAACAATTAAGGGCAGTGGTTAAAAAAAAAGATGTTCAAATTGTTGTCCTTGTACTTGAATACATTTTTCAATTCTTTTTCCTAAGGATTGATGGCATCTTTGAAATATTCCTGGATTATTATGGAATCTATCTGCGGATTCCATAATTCTTATCCATAGTTGCTCTTCATTATGTATTTCTGCAGAATAAACGTCATTTTTCATGAATCCCCAGAATGAAAAATCGAGGGGATTAGGGTCGGGAGTACGAGCTGGCCAGGGTACAGGTCCCCCTCGACCAATCCACGTATTTCCAAATCTCCTATCCAAAAATTCCCTTGTCTATCGAGAAAAGTGAGCTAGCGCGCTATCATGCATGTAACGCATTCTACCAATAATAGTCAATTGAACATCCTCTAATAACGTATTTAGTTCATTCTCCGAGAAATTTCGATACAGTTCACCTGTCAATCGATTGGGCAATTGAAATGGGCCAATTAAGTAATTGTCAATTATACCTGCCCACACATTAATAGAAAACCCATATTGGTGACTTCTAATTATTCTAATTACGCAGATAGATTCCGTAATAACCCAGTAATATTTCAAAGATGCCGTCAATCTTTAGGAAGAAGAATTGAAAAATGTATTCAAGTACAAGGACAACAATTTGAACAACTTCTAAAAATTTAATGTTTTTTTTTAATCACTGCCCTTCATTCTTGCTATTAAAATTTAATTGTTGAAGTGTTATGTCATTGTTTTTGCAAATCAGTTACTTTGGCACTTTTGGATAATTTGTATACATCGGATGCATTTTTCTCGTAAACCGTTGGTCCTACCGACTTCAATAAGGTATACCTCTCTGAAGCAGAAAAGATGGGAAAACAAATTTTTCCAGTCGAAAATGACATACAGTATAAGTCAAAAAAGTTAGGACCGATTCAAGCAAGATGGAAACCTGTAAGTGGCGCCCTCTATCAGTAATAAAAGAACTAAGGGCATATTTTAATTCTGCGTGATAAAAAGCCCCTGTATACAAAATTTCGTCCACTTATTATATCACTGTAAAAAGATATTAAAAAAAAAACAAAAAAATAATTAAACTTCAACACCCTATATCTTTTAAACGAAGGCGTTGCGGATCTAAGTTCATAGGGACTTTTTTTCTTATTTTAGTGTCCTCTATCGCGTGGCATGACACTATATATATATATATATATATATATATATATATATATATATATATATATATATATATATATATATATATATATATATATATATATATATATATACAGGGTGACCCAAACTCGATGGCCAAAATGAAAACAGCTGATTCCTCTGGCCAAAAGGAACAAAAAATTGTTAATACAGGGTGTGTCTATTGTTGATGGTTTCCAAGATGTTAACTTTTTTTTAATTTTTTCTATTTCGTGGACTTATTTTTTAAATCACGCTGTATCTTCCAAACTAGAAGAGTTACAAGAAAACACATTAGGAGAAATTTGTAGAAGATGAAATTGCCTTAAAGAATATTGAATTCATTCGAGACAAACTCATCATTCAACATTTTTAATGACATAATGAATTCAGAAATGATTTTTTTTCAAATCCCAAGACAAATTTCTAAGAGGAATATTTTTCCAATAGAGATGGATTTGATACATGGCCGATAAAGGAAAAACTTCCTTTTTTCATAAGCTTCACAACGATATGAAAAAAACTTATGGTTGACGTACTAATTACTGAATTGTTACAGGAATACACCTCAGGAAAAACTTTTAGAGCATAAAATTACCTTCAAAAATATGGTAGAGCAGATGAGAATTGACGATTTTTCCCTCACTTTTCAATCAATCTGTACATTGGCGGCAAGAAATACGTCTCCTTTACTGATATCTTTTCATCACCGTAGGAACAACTTGACATTAGTAAGTTAGTTGCCAAAATTTGTCTGCTATTACAGTTTTGCTGATTTCAATGCGAGTTCTTTCTGTTGTAGTGATATTGTAATTTAGTTTTTGAGTCGTTCTTGTTCTTGTTGTTATTATTGTTCTTGTTCGTGTTCGTGTTTTCCTTCCTGAGTCATGTTTTCAAATGAAGAATATGCCGATATTCATTATTATTATGGTGTTGGCCAAGGGAATGCGAGTGAGGCTGCTAGACTGTGTGCAGCTGCTTTCCCAAGAAGAATTCATCCAGAAAGGAGAGTTTTATCTAGAGTACACACTGCTCTAAGAGAGAGAGGATCTTTTAGGATCCTAAGAGATCAAGAGGAATTTCATAATGTTGAGAGGATTAACGACGTAATCCAGCATTTCGAAGCAAATCCTGAGACTAGCTTGCGGCGGTCATCCAATGCATTGCAGATGCCACGAGAAACAATACGGAGAACTCTTAAGGCTGACGGAAGACGTGTGTATCACGTGACGGGAGTTCAAGAACTTTTAGATGAAGATCTAGGTCGGCGGGTTGTGTTTTGCCAATGGTATCTCAATTCAGATAGCAATGATCGAGATTTCCAAAAATCAATCTTGTGGACGGATGAGGCCACCTTTACAAGGTCAGGCATCTTCATTATCTATAACACGCACGTCTAGGCACATGAGAACCCACATACTATGAGACCAAATAGCTTTCAACACCAGTTCAAAGTTAATGTTTGTGTTGGTTTACTCAACAATCAACTTATTGGTCCATATATTCAGCCAGATAGAGTCAATTCAGTGAATTTTTTGAATTGCTTTCAAGAAAACCTCCCTGAATTGATGGAGGAGGTTTCATTGCCAACAAGAGCAGATATGTGGGTTCAACTTGATGGTTGTCCTGCCCACTACGGAAGAGGTGTGAGAGATTGGCTAAACGAACATTATCCCCAACGTTGGATTGGAAGAGGTGGTACAGTGGCGTGGCCTCCAAGATCTGCTGATCTCACCCCTCTTTCTGGATGAATTCTTCTTGGGAAAGCAGCTGCTTACAGTCTAGCAGCCTCACTCGCATTCCCTTGGGCAACACCATAATAATAATGAATATCGGCATATTCTTCATTTGAAAACGTGACTCAGGAAGGAAAACGCGAACACGAACAAGAACAATAATAATAGCAAGAACAAGAACGACTCAAAAACTAAATTACAATATCACTATAATAGAAAGAACTCATTATGTCATTAAAAATTTTGAATGATGAGTTTGTCTCGAATGAATTCAATATTCTTTAAGGCAATTTCATCTTCTACAAATTTCTCCTAATGTGTTTTCTTGTAACTCTTCAAGTTTGGAAGATACAGCGTGATTTAAAAAATAAGTCCACGAACTAGAAAAAATTAAAAAAAAGTTAACATCTTGGAAACCATCAACAATAGACACCCTGTATTAACAATTTTTTGTTCCTTTTGGCCAGAGGAATATATATATATATATATATATATATATATATATATAAAGTGCTTCTAAATTCATGCGAAAAAACTCTGGAGGTGATTGCTCATGTGAAATTATGATGGGTCTTTCCTATAACAAAATTTCCTCAGCCCAACTCCTTCCGAGATATCGCCTCTAAAAGGTGGGAGTAAAATTGGCTTTTTATTTTGTTTCTCAAATTTAAGTAAAGATGGAAAGCAACCTTACTTTATTTAATATCAAATCTTTTTTTCGAGATTCAGTTTTATGAAATAAAAATGTTACTTAAATTCCCTGCTTATTTAAAAACATTTCTTAATCTTGAAGTTTTTTCGTAGAACCAATAGATAGATTCGGAGAAAAAAAATAAAGTGCAGTACTATGATTTTTATACTTTATTAAATAATAAACTACGTATTGAGAGTGTAAAACACTAAAGATGTAAAATGCAACAATAAAATATCACACAGGATATTGTATTTTATTTTTTTTTCTCCCAATCTATTGATTATAGGAAAAAACTTAAAGATTAAGAAATGTTTTTAAATAAACAGGGATTTTAGGTAATTTTATTTTAAGATTTGATATTAAACAAGGTAAGGGTTGCTAATTTCATCCCTTTATAATGTAACAGGAATGTTGAAAAAATACCGGTGGTTAGGAAACTCCCATCATCATTTCATGGAAATCATCTTATTTTTTATATGAACTATATATATATATATATATATATATATATATATATATATATATATATATATATATATATATATATATATATATAGTATTCTATAAATATAGTTTAGTATAATATATATATATATATATATATATATATATATATATATATATATATATATATATATATATATATATTTCAAATCCTTCAATTGTGTAACAAAAATCAAACAAAAACTTTAGCATTATTGTGATACTGTACAGATACTTTATAGTACGATGTTGCTAAAATAATTTCAAATCAAAAAATTATAGAAAAAACCATCTTTTCCAAATTTCGCCAGTTTTTGATCCTGCCCATGTATTATTTTGGCTAAAACCATTCTACAACAATTATGGCTATTTAAACGTTCATGGGATGATAGTAATCACGCAGGAATTAGATACAAAATGGAAATGTTTTATTTTAAAGAAACACTAAACGCTTAAAAAAAGTCATTGTTTCACACTCCATTTTAGTATAAATTCATGAGTTTGCTGACGCATTGTTTTAAGCATATGGTATTTTAATTTATACTTGTAGTAAAATAAAACCAAAAATTATTGTGTACAACTAGCCGTACCAGTCGTGCATTGCTGAAATCTCAGAATGGGGGGGGGGGGATATTTAAATTTTGTGATACACGTGTCTCATAATTTTAACAACCCCAAACTTCACCCTCTCAGGGGTGGAATTTCGAAAACCCCTTTCTTAGTGGATACCTACACTCCACAAGGAACACATCCTCCAAATTTCATATCTCTAGGACTAGCGGTTTAGGGCTGTGCGTTGATATATCAGTCAGTCGGTGAGTCAGTCAGCGCCTGTAAAAACTACAATTCCTCCTCTGGAACTTGGTTCACATTAATAAGTAATCTTTACAGAAAGACAGAGTATATTGGGTATTACTATATTAACATCGATAACATTTTTTGGTCAAACTCAACCATTGTATTAAGTTGCGAAAAGTTAAACTTTTAACATTATTATACATAATCAAAATACTTATCTACATATATTACTATTTACTGAGGACTATAACTGTAATTGTTATCGAAACGTATTGATTTATATAAGATATAAATAGAAAGATTAAGAAGTCAACACAGCGTTGGGTTTTGTAGCAACATAATTTCCAAAATACAATCAGTTCTAAAGAGAAAATCCTTCTGAAGAGGAATGTATCCACATTTAGTACATGTTGCTGACGTATGGTGGCATGGTCCAGAATGGCTAATGCATTCAACTGAATCTGATCAAATTCCCCAGTTACCTGAACTGAAAACACAAAATTTTGGTCTTTGTAATTTAATAACGAAGCATGGCATATCAATTGAGATTCATACATAATGTAAAATTTCCTAATTAAAGGCTTTCTGATTCTATTTCCGTCAAAGAAATTTCCTCTTAGTAGTAATGGGGCACCTTCCGCCATCTTGGATTTTGACGTCACAAGACCGCCCACGTGAGAGACCGGATTTTCCACCCTTATTTTTACTCGCTTGTGTATAGGACGTGTTTTTTCACCTCTATTTTTGCACATCCACGTGTGAGACCGCATTTTCAACCCTTATTTTTTATATACCCTCGTGTGAGACCGTATCCTTTCTTTTCGAAGGCCCTTTTCAACCCTAATTATTTTTATATGCCCACGTGTGAGACCGTGTTTTCAACCCTTATTTTTTACACACCCACCTGTGAGACCGTATTTTGAATCCTTTCTTTTTCATCCCTAATTAAAGTTTTTGATTTTTAATGGCATACGTGAAGGACCGTATTTATTACCCTTATTTTGAGATGGTAATCTTTTAATTATTTTTATTAATTAATTATCCTAGGGAAATTCTTAATCTGATAGCTTTAAGATGATTATGATCTTTGTTTATTTTTATTAATTAATTATTTTTAGCCCCTGGGAAATAATGTAAAGGATAGTTTATTTAATTTTGTGTTTTACTATTAACATTTATTAGAACTTGTTTATCAGATATTATTTAAAGAATTGATTAGATAATAATAATCACGTACACATTGACTGTATTTCCCCATTTTACTTTATTAGCGCATTTTTTGATCAAATGAGATTGTTATTACATTTATTTTAATGCCTATCTACAGGTTGTATTTAGGGTGGGGCTGGTCTAGGGTTAAGCTTAGGGTTATTTTGATGGTATTAAGGTCCTTCTGACTATATTAATAGCAGTACCCCTGGAGGTTAGTCAAATGCACACGCATACAATGTTGGAAATTGCACAATTCATAACATATTATTATTAAAATTATCGGTCCTATTGCTTTAAAACGGTCATATGGTATTAGAGAAAACGTTTCTAATAAGGAGGTTATTGTGCGACACATGTAGGGCTTCGCAACCTTATAAGATAAGTGTAGAGCTTAGCCCCTATCGTGGCCCCCTTGTTGCAATTGAATGTTGTTCTAACTAGTAGGACTTGTATCAGGGTCGGCGCCCTGGCCCTTTGAGTAAAAATTGATTTTAGAGCCATCTAGTGGCGTATAGACTAACGAACATTTTCTGAAGCTGATAATGCACACTTCTCTCTTGCTCTATCGTGTTTCTTCCTCTCTCTCTCTCTCTCTCTCTCTCTCTCTCTCTCTCTCACACACACACACACACACACACACACACACACACACACACACACAAACAAATCAATTAGTTAATCAATCTCAAACAAATCACGTTCGATCATCAGATAAAACTCAATCAATCAACCGAAATTATGTCTTACAGTTCGCGGAAAACAGATTACAGTTCAAACTGAATGCATTCAAGTGTAATTAAATATGACGTGAAATAATAAATAATTTCTACCCTAATGCAATGATGCTTATGTATAGGCAGATCCTCTAAACAGCCACCACCTATACATTAGGAACATCACATCTGATTTATTTGCATGTTTACTTACATACACACAAAACTATTTCATTGTAACGTGTTCATTAACAGTTGTAAAACCCATTAAAAAGTAATAATTACTTATATATAACATAGAGTTAAATTAAAATTAACATGTTTTAAGAATATCAAGTTGATATAACGGAAATAAAAGGCAAAAGGGTTTAATGGTTTATTATTATATAGGTGAATTAACAATAACTATAAGTTTAAAATCCGTGCGTACCTACTATTTTATAGAGCTGATGTTATGACGTTAACCTGTGTAATAATAATACATCTAAAAAATCTTTATCGGCATTTTTGCTAGCAATATCTGGTAAAAAAACATATATTAAAAATAATACGCTTACCTTTAGAAGTTTTTCCTTCAACGCTGCCATATGTTAAACTGAAATTTTTTATACAACGTGCCTCACTAAAACACGCTTTGTGAATGTCTGAATATAAACACTCGATTACATAACTGTCATTAACTATTTAGAAAGTAATACAGAAAAACCTGAATTCGTGTTTAACAAACATGTACTTACAAAAAAAAAATTGCATTCAAAACACAAATATATTTGAAAAATTTTGCTAACGCGGAAATTACTTTTTTAAATAATTGAATCTTCAGGTTACGTAAAAACTCATTAAACAGTGATTACACATTAAATACATTTAAAATATGTAACTTTATACTACGTCTATTATTACATAGAGATGGGATTATTCTTAAATTTAATTTATTTCGATAGAGCTCTGGAAATACAACCGTTCGAAATCATGCTTCTTCTCTCGACATCAAAAAAGCTATACTAGTGATATGTATACATTAGGTAAGCATAATAGAGGATACAGCTACATTGCTAACGATTATTGATGTTTTTGCATGAGATTTTTTGAATGAGACAGCTTCGCAGGTATTTTTTAAGAAAAGCTATGCACATCTCATGAGATCAAACGAGATTTTTGATATACAATCACCGCATCGTCTTCACCTTGAACGATTATACTGTAACAACCTATAAAAGTAGCTAATAACCCTAATAGTTTTATCAGACATTATTACATGGACACAAGGTTAGCCCTAAATTAACTGGTTTCAACACGGCTCTGGAAATGCTGCACACACACTTCAAATCTTTCAGCTCGTTCGCAGAAGTTGTACCGTATTCACTTCCTTCAATTTTTATCTGCATTCTGTTTCGAGACTGTAATACGTTTTCTAATACATAAACAGAATTTTCAATACTGTGATACGTGTAGCAGCAAAACACATTAGCTAGTTAGTTTCACCTCTATATTACTTTACATGCATGCCTGATCTTATCATAAATAAATACATCTGTCAAAAAAAAGTTAATTAAACATAACTCCATGGACTGGGTATAGCAAGCAACGTTGTCAATTATAGCTTTTGGTCAACACAATAGTGCCTACAACTACATACAATCGACTAGCACTGCTTTAGCACGAGGATCAAACGAAAAACACGTATGCACGCACGCACACACGCACGCAAGCTAGCACGCTCGCACGTACACACACGCACGCACGTAAGCTCGCACGTACGCACGCATGCTCGCACGCACGCTCGCACGTACACACGCACGCAAGCTAGCACGCTCGCACGTACACACGCACGCACGCACGTAAGCTCGCACGTTCTCACGCACGCTCGCACGCACGCACGCGCGCACGCTAGCTCTCACGTACGCTCGTACGTACGCTCGCACGTACGCACGCACGCTTGCACGTACACACGCTCGCACGTGCGCACGCTCGCACCTACGTACGCTCACACGTAAGCACGCCCGCACGCACGTACGTACGCTCGCTCGCACGCACGCACGCACGCACACACACACACACACACACACACACACACACACACACACACGAGAGCGCGAAAACACGCAAACGCGAAAAACACACTAACACAAAAAAAAACACACAAACACGCTAACACAAAAACACACAAACGAAAAACGCTACCACGAAAACAAGCTAACACAAAAAATACGCGTACGCAAGGACATACAAATGCAAAAATACGTAAAAACGAAAACAAGCAAATACGAAAACACACAAACGAAAACACGCCAACACAAAAAACAATCAAAACGAAAACACGCTAAAGCGAAAAAACTTGCAAACTTGCAAACATGAATCAAGACGGTGGAGCACCGTTAGGAAAAAAAACAAGTTTATTAACAAAATTGAAGGAAAGCTTAACGTTTGAAAAATATATTATTATTATTATTATAAACAACAATACATCATTATTATTTAATAACATGCTTTATCGGTTTTCTTCTTCTTCTTGAACCGTGATTCGTTGTCATCATCATCATGATTTTGAGATTTTCCCTTCACCCCTATGTCATCGCTCTTCCTTCTCTTCTGTGAACCATCACCATCATCTTGAATGTGAGATACATTCAGCTCAATTAGGTCATCGCTTTCATCATTATCTTGAACGGTTATGTTGTAATAGTTTATTAACAAGTCAGTAAAATCTCTAATGTCCGCTGATGTTGGCTCATAAAAGGTATTTTCTCCTAAGACGGCCGTCTTAGGAGAAAATACCTCGACCATAAAAGAGGCTTTTAGATTTATAAACATGCCCTAGGGACTACGTTAGAGTGTGGTTAGGTCAATACTTCAGACATCCCCGAAGATAACCGTTTCTACCCGAACATTGACGAGCACGCTTGCGCACAAGACCCAAGGCTAGCTGCGTTCTCGTTTCTCGTGTGTTTCGCTCTTTAAAGTGTAACTGTCATCGAGTGAGCATTACTATAATGTATCCTCCTGTTTATGAGCCAACATCAGCGGACTTGTTAATAAACTATTACAACATAACCGTTCAAGATAATGATGAAAGCGATGACCTAATTGAGCTGAATGTATCTCACATTCAAGATGATGGTGATGGTTCACAGAAGAGAAGGAAGAGCGATGACATAGGGGTGAAGGGCAAATCTCAAAATCATGATGATGATGACAACGAATCACGGTTCAAGAAGAAGAAGAAAACCGATAAAGCATGTTATTAATAATAATGATGTATTGTTGTTTATAATAATAATAATAAGATATTTTTCAAACGTTTGCAAGTTTACAAGTTTTTTCGCTGTTTGTGTGAGCGTGTTTGCGTGTTTTTTTTTGTGTTAGTGTGTTTTTCGCGTTTGCGTGTTTTCGCGCTCTCGTGTGTGTGTGTGTGTGTGTGTGTGTGTGTGTGTGTGTGTGTGTGTGTGTGTGCGTGCGAGCGTACGTACGTGCGTGCGGGCGCTTACGTGTGGGCGTACGTACGTGCGAGGGTGCGTATGTGCGAGCGAGCGTGCGTACGTGCAAGCGTGCGTGCGTACGTGCGAGCGTACGTACGTGCGTACGTGAGAGCTAACGTGTGCGCGTGCGTGCGTGCGAGCGTGCGTGCGAACGTGCGAGCTTACGTGCGTGTGTACGTGCGAGCGTGCTAGCTTGCGTGCGTGTGTACGTGCGAGCGTGCGTGCGAGCATGCGTGCGTACGTGCGAGCTTACGTGCGTGCGTGAGTGTGTACGTGCGAGCGTGCTAGCTTGCGTGCGTGTGTGCGTGCGTGCATACGTGTTTTTCGTTTGATCCTCGTGCTAAAGCAGTGCTAGTCGATTGTATGTAGTTGTAGGCACTATTGTGTTGACCAAAAGCTATAATTGACAACGTTGCTTGCTATACCCAGTCCATGGAGTTATGTTTAATTAACTTTTTTTTGACAGATGTATTTATTTATGATAAGATCAGGCATGCATGTAAAGTAGTATAGAGGTGAAACTAACTAGCTAATGTGTTTTGCTGCTACACGTATCACAGTATTGAAAATTCTGTTTATGTATTAGAAAACGTATTACAGTCTCGAAACAGAATGCAGATAAAAATTGAAGGAAGTGAATACGGTACAACTTCTGCGAACGAGCTGAAAGATTTGAAGTGTGTGTGCAGCATTTCCAGAGCCGTGTTGAAACCAGTTAATTTAGGGCTAACCTTGTGTCCATGTAATAATGTCTGATAAAACTATTAGGGTTATTAGCTACTTTTATAGGTTGTTACAGTATAATCGTTCAAGGTGAAGACGATGCGGTGATTGTATATCAAAAATCTCGTTTGATCTCATGAGATGTGCATAGCTTTTCTTAAAAAATACCTGCGAAGCTGTCTCATTCAAAAAATCTCATGCAAAAAACATCAATAATCGTTAGCAATGTAGCTGTATCCTCTATTATGCTTACTTAATGTATACATATCACTAGTATAGCTTTTTTGATGTCGAGAGAAGAAGCATGATTTCGAACGGTTGTATTTCCAGAGCTCTATCGAAATCAATTAAATTTAAGAATAATCCCATCTCTATGTAATAATAGACGTAGTATAAAGTTACATATTTTAAATGTATTTAATGTGTAATCACTGTTTAATGAGTTTTTACGCAACCTGAAGATTCAATTATTTAAAAAAGTAATTTCCGCGTTAGCAAAATTTTTCAAATATATTTGTGTTTTGAATGCAAATTTTTTTTTTCAGTTTAACATATGGCAGCGTTGAAGGAAAAACTTCTAAAGGTAAGCGTATTATTTTTAATATATGTTTTTTACCAGATATTGCTAGCAAAAATGCCGATAAAGATTTTTTAGATGTATTATTATTACACAGGTTAACGTCATAACATCAGCTCTATAAAATAGTAGGTACGCACGGATTTTAAACTTATAGTTATTGTTAATTCACCTATATAATAATAAACCATTAAAACCTTTTGCCTTTTATTTCCGTTATATCAACTTGATATTCTTAAAACATGTTAATTTTAATTTAACTCTATGTTATATATAAGTAATTATTACTTTTTAATGGGTTTTACAACTGTTAATGAACACGTTACAATGAAATAGTTTTGTGTGTATGTAATTAAACATGCAAATAAATCAGATGTGATGTTCCTAATGTATAGGTGGTGGCTGTTTAGAGGATCTGCCTATACATAAGCATCATTGCATTAGGGTAGAAATTATTTATTATTTCACGTCATATTTAATTACACTTGAATGCATTCAGTTTGAACTGTAATCTGTTTTCCGCGAACTGTAAGACATAATTTCGGTTGATTGATTGAGTTTTATCTGATGATCGAACGTGATTTGTTTGAGATTGATTAATTAATTGATTTGTTTGTGTGTATGTGTGTGTGTGTGTGTGTGTGTGTGTGGAGAGAGAGAGAGAGAAAGAGAGAGGGAGAGGAACAAACACGATAGAGCAAGAGAGAAGTGTGCATTATCAGCTTCAGAAAATGTTCGTTAGTCTATACGCCACTAGATGGCTGTAAAATCAATTTTTACTCAAAGGGCCAGGGCGCCGACCCTGATACAAGTCCTACCTCACAAGAACCTCCTTATTAGAATACAATTTTGTATGACGGATCGAAGTCCTACAGCTGTAAGCTTAAGTTAGAACAACATACAATTGCACCAAGGGGGCCACGATAGGGGCTAAGCTCTACACTTATCTTATAAGGTTGCGAAGCCCTACACGTGTCGCACAAGAACCTCCTTATTAGAAACGTTTTCTCCAATAGCATATGACCGTTTTAAAGCAATAGGACCGATAATTTTAATAATAATATGTTATTAATTATGCAATTTCCAACATTGTATGCGTGTGCATTTGCCTAACCTCCAGGGGTACTGCTATTAATATAGTCAGAAGGACCTTAATACCATCAAAATAACCCTAAGCTTAACCCTAGACCAACCCCACCCTAAATACAACCTGTAGATAGGCATTAAAATAAATGTAATAACAATCTCATTTGATCAAAAAATGCGCTAATAAAGTAAAATGGGGAAATACAGTCAATGTGTACGTGATTATTATTATCTAATCAATTCTTTAAATAATATCTGATAAACAAGTTTTAATAAATGTTAATAGTAACACAAAATTAAATAAACTATCTTTTACATCATTTCCCAGGGGCTAAAAATAATTAATTAATAAAAATAAACAAAGATCATAATCATCTTAAAGCTATCAGATTAAGAATTTCCCTAGGATAATTAATTAATAAAAATAATTAAAAGATCACCATCTCAAAATAAGGGTAATAAATACGGTCCTTCACGTATGCCATTAAAAATCAAAAACTTTAATTAGGGATGAAAAAGAAAGGATTCAAAATACGGTCTCACACGTGGGTGTGTAAAAAATAAGGGTTGAAAACACGGTCTCACACGTGGGCATATAAAAATAATTAGGGTTGAAAAGGGCCTTCGAAAAGAAAGGATACGGTCTCACACGAGGGTATATAAAAAATAAGGGTTGAAAATACGGTCTCACACGTGGATGTGCAAAAATAGAGGTGAAAAAACACGTCCTATACGCAAGCGAGTAAAAATAAGGGTGGAAAATCCGGTCTCCCACGTGGGCGGTCTTTTGACGTCAAAATCCAAGATGGCGGAAGGTGCCCCATTACTACTCCTCTTCAATGACAGCTTTAATGAAAATGTCACAATCAGAAACTTTTGCTGGCCAAGTTTATCGTATTGGTCAAAAATATAGTTATCTGGTAAATGTGCCATACTAATATTAAATCTTTTTAATGATAGTAATTATGTATAAAGCGTAGACGGGCGTATTCAAATGTCCAGATTCACCTATGATAAAAAAAACCTATAGTTCTGTCTCCAAGCATCATTGAAGTTTATCATTATCTAACTTCTGTCTGCGATTAATAAAAGCATATCATAATTTAGCCGTGTAGAACCTACACATCCAATACGCTTCTGGAATGGAATTGATTATGCAGAGCAATTTCGTATTGAGATAGATTAGGCGCGAAGTACAACAATTAAAATGTAATATTTGTGCATTTATTTGTTAAAGTAAATTAAATCAATAAATCTCACATTCTGATGTTATCATTATACTGTAGGATTACACTTTTAAAACAGAAATACACCATAGGTGTCGATTTTAATACTATTTTCATTATGCACCGCAGCGTCACATGAGTGGAATTTTTATCGAATGGTGTCACGTGTTGGGATGTTTGATATAGTTCAGACACCTGACGGGTTAAAACCCAGCAGTCTTCTCGGTGTGTTTATTCAATTTTAAGCTCTAAAATTGAAAATTACTATTTCTCAGCGTGTTTAAATGTATCTTTTCTTCGAAAAATATTTTAGCGTTTGCAAATTGTTAAAACTTAAAACTTTGAATACTCGACATACCTAATTATTTACGTTTGCAATTAAAAATTGTTAGGATATAAAATACAAAATCGCGAATTCTTCTTGGCGTGGTTACATGCATCTTTTTTAGATAATGTTTTAAAGTATGGAAGTTCTGCCAATAATCAAAAAGCTTAGAAAAATATCTTTAGTTTGCAATTAAAAAACTGCTATTAACAACAACAAGAACATTCTTTAAATGATTTTAACGTTTGCTTCAAAAAGAAAATGTTAAGGTCTTACGAACTAATTCTTTTAAATATATTTTGTCAAGCATTTTACAAAATTATTTTTCGTCTAAAATTATAAATTGTTAATGACAAAAGAAACAAGTAATCAAGTCATCAAGTCACATATGTGCACAATGAGCGCTGAAATGAAGTATTGCTGAGATTTACAATCAACCAAACGTAAACTTTATAACGAATCGTCAAAATTTCAACCAGTAAGGCTAAAATTACCTTTCATACGAAACATTACCTAATGGTTATTAATCATACCAAGTTGAAAAGGAACTTCTGCTCATACCGAATTCCCAAGGTCCAAACTACTTAAAACTGCGTTGCAAAGTATTTTTTAGCACTAGAAAATAAGTAAATACCAAAATATATACACAACTAATCACACAACACCGATATAAAGAAATTAGTAAACATGTTAATCAAGGAATACACAAAAATGCAACAACAAACTTCCAAACTCCCCAAACGTGCATGAACTCAGAAAGAAAACATACCAAAGCAACTAAACACGTGCATAAGTTTAATAGGAATCTGGAATATGCAAGTAACAAGGAAGAGAATATATCAAAACAATTAAAAACGTGCAAAGAAGCAAATAGGCATTTATAAACAAAAAAACTAGCGAATTAATAAATATCCAAACACGTAAACAATCAAGCATACAAATATGCAATCAAGGAAACTATCAATCAAGTAAACTCTCAAACACAACACATGTACCCTCGCAAACATAAATAGAACATGTAGAAAACAATCACATACGCAAGAGAATAAAATAAGCAAAAACAAACTAACAAGCACGTAAACCCCCAAACGTATGAACACGTAACTAAAAAATTAACAATCAAGTAGACGCTCAAACACAAAACATGTAAACCCACAACATACAAACGCATAAAGAAAATAACAAGTTCCTCAACTGTACAACAGTGCAAACCCCAAAACCAAAACACTAGTGAACAAGCCCTAACAAATATAGAAACGCCTCAAACAAACACGAAAACATTCCAAACAAAGACACCTGCAAAAATACAATAAATGCACAAGTATGCAAAGGCGCAAACAAAGAAACTGGCACTCAAGTAACCGGTCAACATACAACTACACAAACATGTAAACATGAATACATGCAAACCCCAAAACAAAGGCACTAGCCAATAAATACCCCAATACGCAAAGCTTCTACGACAAGCAAAAAAACATACCTAAGTAGCGAAAACATACAAAACATTAGTAGACAGTGGAACACACGATCGAATAAACAGGCACGCGCAAACAAAAAAATGTAGCAAAACAAGTAAATAGCTAAACACAACAATACGTAAAATCGCACACATACACATACGTAAACAAAGCGATTCAGTAAGCATTCAAACAAGTAAAACCGTAAACAAACAATTTAGTGGCACTTCTGTAAAATGTTTCTTTATACATCAAACAGGATGTGCGTGTAAAAACTTATGTGTAACAATCATTGGGTGTACCTAGAATATACTACTTGGCCAAGTTGTTAATACATTACCACCTGGTCTTGTAGCGTATCAGATGAATAAACTGGTGTGAATATTATATCATGTTATACTTTATGATGAATCCAATGATCTACATTGAACACAATTCAAAACTTTTTTACCATATCTAGTAGTATGTGTGTATCAGCAGTTTCATAACTCTTTGGTATCTGCAGTTGTGTGAATTACAACTTCTGAATGTGACAAGAATGATGTCAGAAAGTGCATACCAACACATTTATCTTTTTCACAGTTGGTAATTACAGAGTTTGTTGTCATGTAATTATTTATAATTAAACACTTTTTAGATGAAGATTAAATTATCTAAAAAAGGTTATTTTTTATATCAGTCATAAAATTTCTTTGATTGAATTGAATTTGAATTGAATTTGTTTAATCAAACTTCCTACAGAGCTACAGAATACTTGTGCGCAGAGTTTTGGGTTTAACCTATTTATCCCATTCAGGTATACAGAGTGGCCTAATAGTGCGCGGTTGGAATATTGTGGGTTTATTAAGGAATATTTCTAAAGTTTGTTGATGATATGTGGTGGGGTATCCTTAAGGCTACAAACCTAAAATGTTTTCACTTGAATCGCAAAGTTTATACAGGGATTTATATCAGAGTTATATTTTTTTTAATGGAACCCCATGTATATTATTGCATATTTCGATTCGTTGGTCAATTCTAGTGCGACTTGATGTATCACACCTAGTACCTTAAACGAATCGTTTAGCCGCAATTCGTCATTTTTACAAAAAGTAGATGTCTGAAAAAACTATATATCGCTGTGATCACAAAACTTAGAAGATCATGACTCTGTGATGTTACTGGACATGAAATGTACTAATGTAAACCGGATTCTGAAAGTCGAATTCTTCTTGTGTTTAGGGAAATTACTTTGTCAATTTAGAACATTTCAATCAATGGTAACTAGATTTTTTAATGGAACGGCAATTTTTTCAATTTTGCATCAAATGCGGAATTTTTTTACCTTTCCAACGATATAAATTAGTCGGTATCTATATTCGGTAAAGTTCTTTTAATATCACAATTTCTGATTAATTTGCTGTATTTTTCTATTTTTATTTTATATTATCTAGTAACCCCTGGAAAATAAACAAAAACTATTCACATTATAAAACATTATATGTTAAGTAAAAAAACACATAAACAAAAAACAAAATTACGAGCTAAAATAAAAATAAAAATAATTTTAATAAATGTTCAAAATGTCTACCACTTTGTTCTAAGCAAATTTTAATACTGCGACGAAAATAATTTTTAACCTTATTTAACATCACTGGGTTAATAGTTACAAAACCGTTTCGAAGTGGTTGGTAGTACAGCATACCCTTTTTCCTTGCTGTAACCCGACAAAAAGAAATCAAGCGGGGAAATATCTGGAGATCTCGCTTGCCATCGTGTTGGTCCATTTCTTCCTATCAACTTTGCTTGCTTTTTGATATAAATCGCCCTGTATAGACCTTGCGATTCCAGTGAAAACATTTTAGGTTTGTAGCCTTAAGGATACCCCACCACATCCCATCAACAAACTTTAGAAATATTCCTTAACAAACCCACAATCTTCCACACACACACTATTGGGCCACCCTGTATATGAAGATCTGCAATTTATTAATAATCCCGCTGACGGTATACACATGTCTAGTTGATACACCTTTTGAATATCTTTTCATTTCCCTACTTTCCTATATCTGCTATTTTACAGCAAAAATTTGTTTATCATCAGAGACTACCTTCGTATTTATAATACAAATACTCCCTCTTATTATTACAGTTCCGCAAATGAATATCCAAACGTCAAACCGCCAGAGGAAAAAAGAAGTATCCGTTTCTGTTCTCGTTTCAGTTATTTTTCGTAACGATGTTCACGTAACTACGTTTTCGGTTCCTTATATTACTGTCAATCACTTTTTTGTTTACGCGCACTTGTAATTCTATCTCCTTTTCCACATATCACGTAGTCACTAGCTACTATTTTTGTTTACGAGCGAATACTTTATAATTTGCCAGTCCATTCAACTAATTCTAAATTTCTTCTCCTGATCTGAAAAACCGTAAGAAGTAGAACAAAAAGTTTAATAGAACAGTTTCAGGAAAGGTTAAGTTGCGTTGTTCTAAAATATTTGCACATATACAGGGTGGCCCATTTTTCTCCAATAAACTAAAAAATTTCAAATGGAATACACTATATATTATTACAAATTTTAGTAGCCCATTTAAAGACGTGTTCAACGATGCATAATAATGTGGGTTTAAACATACCGTTTCGAAGTTATTGACATTTATCTTCAGTTTGAGTCCTATGTTCACTCACTTCTAGCTGCGGCATTTGAAGCTTATTTTTAACTCTGGTTTGTCTAAAATAAGAAAATTTCTTGTTCTGCTTAACCTACTAGAGCCAATTTAGAAAATCTGAAGTGCGTTACAGCGTTGCCAACTTTGGCGAACTGTAAAATTTCTAAGTTTTTTTAAATACAACACCCTATACGTTACGCGGTATTCGAATAAAGAATTAAGAGCCGAATTCAACTATATAGACAATATAGGGTTTTCAAAATTATTTTCAGGTATAACATATTTTTTAATAGACCATCTAAATGGTTAATTTGTTTTGGGATTTTTTAATTTTAAATTATCTTTGTTAGTGGTTAAAAGGAGCTAGGTATTAACATTATTTTCATTCATATATATATATATATATATATATATATATATATATAGTGCGTTCGTAAACTAGCAAATAAATTCAATTAAAATTCGAACGGGATCCGTCGATTTTTATTTTCAATTTTGAATTTTTTTACCTAAAACCGAAACATACAGGGTGTGTTAAGAAAAAGATACGTCGTCATGAACATTTTTTTAAATATCAACCCCATGTTTTATTGCAGAATAAGAAAGAATGCATCTTTTCACGTCCGAGAAGGTAAATATAGATGGTTACATAATGAAATATTAAATAAAAATTATCGTAAACATTAAAAATGAGAAAATTTCATTTTCAATGTAATAAAACGTTAAATTGTACATTTGGTTAAAATTATTTTAATTATTTGCACGTTAGCAACTTGTGTCTAGTTTTTTGATAGGCGACAGCTTTGTCATCGTGAGTTTATCTAGTAACTACTTTACTGTTATTTTGTAAAATATGATGAAATTAAGCGAACGTGACAGAATTAAAATCCTGTGCATGCTTGGTTTCGGAGGTAGGTCGCGCACTCAATCAGAAGTGGTTGCCTTGTTTAATGCAACTCACCATGATCGACCGTCCATTAGCCAAAGCAGCAAATACAACAATTATGTTATGGTAGCGCCAATTTTATAAAAAGAATATTTCTTTCCGACGAAGCAACATTTGCTTTAAACGGTCATGCGAAAAGATAAAATTGCCGTTATTGGGCAACCGAAAATCCTGATTGGTTCACGGAATATCACAACCAAAACCTTCAAAAATTGAACGTGTGTTGTGGCATAGTTGAGGGAAGAGTTATAGGTCCTTACTACTGCGAGGATACTCTCATTGGTACGAGATATTTAGCCCTCATCCCCGTTCTAATAACGTTGTATCCGGATTTAGAAGAGCCCGAAATCCACCACCGTGACCTCCAAGATGGAGCTCCGCCACACTACACTTTGCCTGTTCGCGCTTATTTGGATGGAGTTTTTCCAAATCGTTGGATAATTAGAAAAGGGACAATCGAGTGGCCAGCCAGATCGCCAGATTTAAATCCTCTAGATTACTTCTGATGGAGATACTTAAAGAGTAAAGTACACGCAACGCAATCGGCCAATTTAGATTTAAAAGCAATTACATCGACAATGTTCAAAAATCATTTGTTAATCGCCTTGGCTATTGTCAGATTGTTAACGGTGCTCAATTCGAACAGTTAATTTAAATTAGTGGAATCATTTTACAGCTAAATTAGACCTAGCCCCAAACAATTGTCTGTTTCAAAATATATTTTATTAAAAAAGTCATTCGAATATTCCTTATTGGAAATGATACATGGTAGGTATCCATTTAGATACGATATTTTCTTCAAAATGACCCCATCTTCTAAAGTACGCTCTATAACATAATCAAACCTTGTATTGAAAGAATGGCCAAAGTGAGCTGAATACAAATTTTAAATAACACACAGTGTCCCATTAAAAAAATCTATATTTGGTTCACCCTGTATAAATGAAACACCCTTTATAACCTAAAATAATTTTAAAATACACGCCTCAGTTCTTCTACACTTCAAAAATAAGTGAGGTATCGCCCGCGGACGCAAGTTTGGGACACCCTGTATTAACATAATCCATATGTACCTTATACGTAAAAAGATGTACCCTTTCCAATTCTGCAATAAAACATGGGGGTTGACGTTTAAAAAAAATATAGATAATGCCATATCTTTTTCTTGACATACCATGTATATTTCACTTTTACGTAAAAAAATTCCAAATTGAGAATAAAAATCGACGGGTCCGAGCGTATTCTTCCTAAACTCCCATTCGAATTTTAATTGAATTTGTCCGCTACTTTGCGAACGCACTGCATAAAGTGAGCCCCAGAAGTTATGTCTAAATTCATTTAAAGTTCAAGGGTCAAATGGAAACACCTGTTTTTTATTTCATTTTCTGAATCTGCTTTGAATTCTGAGTAAATCTCATGTACCATGTTCTATACCTAAAGTCATCAGATCTCGAGGAATTTACAAATGAACGTATCAACAATTAAGACCGTTTCAAGGAAGGCGGCCTTTGTTTTCTGTCAGAAAGAACAATTTATTCAAAAAACACAACAACAAATCAAATGGTCAGTTTCTATTTGTGTACGTGTTCTATCACCAAATCCAATCATGCAGAGAATTTCAATTTTTTCACGTTCCGTTAACTTCACCATTTCAGAAGGGACAAATGTTGAAATGCGACGTCAGAAATAAATTGACATACACAACGAAATGAAAACATGCACCTATTGTTTATGGGTCACCTTGGATACAATTATTTTGCAAGTGTTCTTGACAGTGTTGGGTAGGATCTAGATCAAAGTGATCTAGATCCACTAAACGGATCTATGATCTGGTTCTAGATACTTTGCTCTGCTAGGATCTAGTATCTGGATCTAGATCACATTTTAAAAGATCTTTAGTACTTGAATCCAAAGATCCATTAAAAGATTTTAAAATGTATTTTAAGGGAATTTTGTGAAATTTTTAACTGGCTTGAGGCAACAGAGATTTATATTTAAAAAATACATTATGCTTCGTTACGACCGTTACATCCGTACCCCACAGAGATACATACACATTTACACAATTACCTACTGCCTGAGGCATGTTAAATTCCGAAATAACCAATAATAGAACTATTCATTTTCTTTGTTAATATTTCCGTCGGTTGTTTTTGTTTCCCAAAGCTACGAAGGCAGGTAATGACTGCTAAGTGCTAATCTAATGGCTTAATGAGTAATGACAATGGGGTCATCCATCCATTAAAGTAGGTACTTAAGTTAAGTGGGACTGGAATTCCCTGCTATTAATTTTAAAACAAAATAAAATAAAATTAGATAATAAAATGTAATTATGTAATGTATACTTATAATAATTTAGATACATGTCCTTATCCTTATAATTGTATAACTATGTGTTAAGTTAAATTAACAATTAACATTGCAACTTACAAGTGTAAATGTGTACCTAATACTAATTTTGTAATTTGTAGTGCGTTAAATAATTAATGTAAGTTTTCAATAATAACCTATAAACATTATATTTATATATTATTTTTCTTAATAATTTAACCTTACGGACTAATATTTGTATTACATGAAAAATGATCATGGGAATGGGAGTACTACTCATCAGTAGCAATATTAGCAATTAAAGATAATATTAATAATTAGAAAAATCTCGAAACAATTTTGCGAATGTCGGATCTTTATAAAAGATCTAGACCCCATTTCAAGGATCTTTGATCTTTATCTAGATCCATTTTTACGTACGGATCTTGGATCTTTATCTAGATCATTTTTGAAAAATGTGTTTGGATCTGTATCTGGATCCTAAATAAATGGATCTTACCCAACACTGGTTCTTGATAGTTTTATAAAGACAATATTAATTTTTTTTTCCTAAATATCTCGAGATCTGTTGACTACAGGTATAGGGCATGGTACATGAGATTTACTCAGAATGCAAATCAGATTCAGATAATGAAATAAAAAACAGGTGTTTCCATTTGACAAAATCAAGTTGGTGGTCGTAACTAATTTTTGGACCACCCTATACACAAAATTTTACCATTAAAAGAACCGCAATCAAAAATACAAATCGACGTGTCCCAGCGTTTCTCCAAAAGCTAGACCCTTAAACTTTAAATGAATTTAGACATACCATATAGACATTATATATATATATATATATATATATATATATATATATATATATATATATATATATATATATATATATATATATATATATATATATATATGAACTCTACTTATTTTATGTACAATGATGAATTTTATAAACAAATTGAAGGCGCGCCGATGGGTTCTCCACTTTCTCCTGCATTTGTTAATATCTACATGCAATCATGGTATGTTGACGACATTTTACTGTTTATTCACACGGTCTGAATACCATTGATCAATTTTTGACTCACATAAACAACATTCATCCCAATATAAATTTACTGTAGATAAAGAAACAAACCGTGCACCACCTTTTCTAGATTTATTCATAATAAGAAACTATTAAGGTAGTGTCGATCACACGGTTTATAGAAAATATACCCACACTATTCTTTATCTTAATGCCAAATATAATCACCATCAAATGCAACTCAACGGTATAAAACATATGTATGGGATCACTTCGATTAACAGATGAAAAACATCGACCGGGAGAATTAAAAAACCTTGTTTCAATTTTACTAAATTTTGGTTATAGTTCAACTCAAATTAATAACATATTAAAGAAGAAACAAACACAACGTACAGTTTGCATTAATCAAACTGGAAACCATAATAGAAAGCTACTCATGTTACCTTATATAAAAGGTATCACAGATATAATTGCCAGAAAGTTTCCAAAAAGTGAGTTCAAAGTCGTTTTCAAGCCACATAAGACCCAATTACTTCCAAGGTGCTTATGAAATAAAATGTAATGGATGTTTTAAATCTTACATTGGACACAAATAGAGGAATTTCTGTACGAGCACAAGAACATGACCTATCGATTATACAAAAAGTTCTGTCATCATCTTTAGCAAATAATACTATAGAAACTGGACATAAAATTAACATTGACGGAGTTGAATTGCTCGCTCCAGAAAACACACTACAAAACAGAATAATCAGAGAAGCCAATGAAATAGAGGGACGACCTCACTCATTAAACAAAAGGGATGACGGCCAACGACTACCACATATATGGAAACCTCTTATACTAAATCATCACAAATGACGCCAATTACTCATAATGAAGCTCACGATTTTTCACTAGAACGACATGGTCCTGTTACACGTAGTCATACACGTAAACCTCAACCTACTGATACAGAACACTAATATTACGTACATCAATATACCCTGTTCACGTCAACTACGTGTCAGAGTTTTTGACTTTTTGAAAAAATGGAACCGAAACGTAGAAAAAGAAACACGGAGAGAATCCAGAAGAATTAAATGAAATAGTTAATACCCGTGGAAATTTAAATGTGTATATATATATATATATATATATATATATATATATATATATATATATATTGAGATGGTTAGAAATAAGCATAATACAGGGGTTAGAGTTATCGAGCTTATATTCTTTATAGTGTGCAAATTTAAATAGTTTTGAGAAAGTATACAGTTCGTTTTAATAAGAAAATAGTATACGAGAGGGAAAATATGGTTTTGATATAACAAAACAGGCTTTGTGGAGTTTGCACAAGGTTGTTTTATTCATAAAAGCAATTAGCTATACCAGTAGCATGTGAGAAAGATCAAAACAATTGATATTTGTGGGTACGATTAGTTTCGGTGAACATATTTCAGTAATTTTACAGTTTAATCAATTTATTTAAGCATTTTAAACACTTTACAGATATTAATCACACGAAGTAGGATAATTCTAATATGTAGAACATGTATAGATATAGGTACAATGCATAAAATCTATAAACTATAAAAAAAGGGTTATGGTACGAACACTGTACTGAGTGTCCCAATAAAATGTATAAACTCTTTAACAGTTCATAACAACCACACTTTTTTTTCAGTTGTGACTGCTTAAAATAATGGCTGGAGTCAGACTAAACTTTGAGAAAAGAAAATTCATTCTAAAGTGCTACTGGAAGACTGAGAACGTAAGTGAAGTGCAAAGACGGTTTAGGATGGAGTTTTAACAAGATGCACCAACGAGACTCACAATTACTCGTTTGCGAGATAAGTTTGAGGAAGAAGGAACTGTTAAGGATGTCCATAAGAACCATTCCGGAAGACCACGATCATCCACCAGCCCCACAAGAGAAAGAGAAGTCATTCAGAGATTTCAGCAATCACCTAGAAAATCTGTCCGGCAAGCGGCTCGTGAGACAGGAGTTTCAAAATCGAGCGTCCATCGCATTTTGAAGCGTGCCAAATGAAGAAGTTTTATTCTTAGATTAGTGCAAGCTCTCAATGAAGATGATTATGACCGCAGAATCCAATTTTGTGAGTAGTACCAATGAAAAAAAGAGGAAGTACCGAGTACCCTCCACGCTCACCGGATTTGACCCCCATGGATTTTTTTCTGTGGGGGCATGTTAAACACAATGTTTACTCCACAAAACCAGCTACAATCGATAGTTGAGAGCAGCTATTGAAAGAGAATGTGCCGAAATACCAATTGAAATGATTAGGAACGTTTTGGATTCAATCAATCAGCGTTATCAGCTGTGCATGGACCACAATGACCAACAATTTGAATATTTTCGATAATTGACTAGTTTCTACATTTGTTAACATTATTTTCATTTTTGAAAGTTTTCTGTATTATAATAATTGTTAGTGTTATAGTCATTTAAAGAGTGTATACATTTTATTGGGACGCTCGGTATATTAGTATTTCACAGACAAAGTGTATAAAAGTGCAGAAGAAGTGGTAGTGATTTAGAAACATTGATAAGAACATGAACAACATTTGTACAATGTGATATTTAACATAAAATTACATTTTGTACACAACACTTACATAAATGTGTTAACAATTTTGGAAATGTGAAATGACAAAGTTATAGACTATGGAGTAAAAATAAACAGCATTTGTGTTAGAGGCAGTTATAAGAACATAATAAATTAACATTTCAAGTGATTTGGACATTTTAAACGCAAGTTACAAGTAAAATTATATTAAGTTAGGTTAAGTACTATATTTAAGAATTTTGCAAATTTATAGTTTTTATAGGATAAGTTAAGTTTAGAATAAATTATAAAAGCACATAATAGTAGGTTTCCCTCATTTTCATAAAGAATTTAACAATGTACATGTAATCTGAACATAAAATTAGAAAAGTTGGGTTAACTACCTACCTAAAATGTAAATATGAAAATGGAATTTCTGTTAAAATTAAGTTAAATGGTTTGAAATAAATGTATTCTGATATAGTTTTTTTATGTAGATTCTGAATATGTAATTAGTTTAAGTGTAAAATACAGATTTTGTTAGATATAAATAAATTTAGATTTTAAGTTGTCAAAATGCAAAGCTTCTAAGCGAAATAGGGCTTGTGAGGTGTCTTTTTATGAGGAAAGTTGCCCTGATTCCTAATCTGTATTCAAAAAGCAAATTCGACTTGTTTTAAAAAAGTTATAGCATAATTTGTATTTTAGTTAATTTAACAATTTTGTTTAGACCAATCAGATGTTTGGATCTTTTGTGTGTAATGTAGAAAAAAAGTTGAAAATTTGGTATCCAAGAGAAATGTATAAAAGGAATTGCTCCCGATTTCTCACTCTCTGCCTTTTGAAATTTTTTGTGACTAACAAGTCATAGTGTTGGTGTTAACATGTAAGTTACAAATTTCGATTACATTATCGGTTTTGAAACGCGATCAACGTAGAGTCGAGATCTCAGAAACAATTGTTTTAACCTATAACAAAATTAAAAATTAGGTTACCGATTATAAGTGTTGATTATATTATAATTGTTTCAATGTGAATTCGTGTTCAAACATCGGATGATGTGCATTTTTTTATGTTAATAAAATCATTCAATTATTTTGGATTTGATGTTTATTTTTCTTGAAAGTAATGCAGAGTATTAAATAAACTAAATTCCATAACGGCATCTAAAATAAAAGTGCAAGCAATTAAAAATTTATATGGAAATAAAATATAATTTTAAATCCGAAAAATTTAGTAAATATTTAAACCAACATTTAAACATCCATTTTAAAATAAAGTGCTTATCTAAAACTATATGAGCATATTACGTTACATCATATTTACCACAAGGAAGAGTTGTTCAGCAGTAACTTGTATCTGGATGAATTATGGAAAATTAAGCAGACCATTGTGAATAGCAAAGCAGTATCATCGATACATGGGAAGAAGTCTACGTTCAATATTTTAATATGGAACAAGCCTAATGAAAACATTCTTTGGAAAGTGCAGCAACACATGTGAGTGAAATTTTACTATCATAACCCATTATTGCATTGATTATTCTTTTGATTTCCTGTATTTATGTTTTTTATTGATTATGTATAAATGTTTGTGAGACAACAAGTTATCAATATCTGTAAAGTAAATGAACCGGTGTAATTATCAACATAATAATTTTATTTTGAACAAAATCATAATTGTACTCACACATTTTAGATCATTTGTTGAAATTTTTGACAGGCTGTATTTAATTAAGTCAGTTAGGACGCAACGCATGCGTTATTGTGCAGATTCCAAGAAAGTCTGTTTCACACAGAAACCACTTATTATAAATTACAATTTATTTGACGTAAACATTTCCATGTGTGAAATAAAATTTTCTATGATATCACGTTTACATTATAATACATTATATAATAATTTAAAAGATTTAAAAGGTTAAAAGTTATTATTGATTTTATTTGCCAACAATAAGTTTAAAAGCAATTGAACTCTATCCCCGAAGAGTTATTGAGTTATTCCGGAGCATGTTTATATTTAAGTAACAAAATAATTATTTATTTTATTTAACCACCACAATACATATTATTATAATAGCTTTTTTAAATGTAGACACAGTGAATGATAAAAAAACTATTGTAGGTATTATAAAAAAAAGTAATTAATGCAGGTGCGCCATATTGAGCGATACGTGTATATATATCGGGGCTTCGTGGGGGCCAAAGAACATTTCCATTGGGCCCAATTAGCTTGCCAATTGTTTCTTATAAACTACCTCATTTACTGACTATTGTGACAGGGCGCTCTGTCCATCTCAAAAATGATTTCGTTAACTGCTTCTTCGGCTTCTAACATATGTAATGCTGAATAAGTCGGACAACCTACAAGAAAACCCTATTTTGCCTATATAGTTGAATTTCTCTCTTAATTCTCTATTTGAATAACGCATAATATACAGGATGTTGTATTTAAAAAACTTAGAAATTTTACAATTCGCCAAAGTTGGCAACACTATAACGCACTTCAGATTTTCTAAGTGGGCTCTTGTAGATTAACGAGAGCAAGACATCTTATTTTTGACACACCGGGAGCTATAAGCTTCAAATGCAGTAGCTAGAAGTTAGTTGACATAGGACCTTAACTGAATATAAGTGCCAATAACTTCGAAACGGTATGTTTAAACCCATGTTATTATACATCGTTGAACACATATTTAAACGAGTTATTAAAATAAAATATTTAATAATATATAGGGTGTTCTATTTGAAATTAATTAGTACATAGTGATTGGAGAAAAATGGGCCAGCCTGTATATATACAAATATTTTAGAAAAACGCAACTTAAGCTTTCCTGAATCTTTTCTATTAAACTTTCGCGATTTTTCAGATAAGGAGATAGTGCGTCTTATTTGGACACCCTGTACATAATAGTAGTGAATAGGGACACTCACATTTGACCTCAATTTGTGACAACAAACTCGAAAAATGATTTCCAATAGCATTCGTATTGCTATAGACTGCTCAATTTAGTTTTGTTGTGATTGACCTTTTACTTTGTAGTGGTCAGCGACACTCGGCTAAAATAGAAGGAGCACATCTCCACTTCGAGTATTTTAAGATTTTAGAAAAGCTGAGGTGTCTATCCTGTATTCACGGACACGGGCATTGATCTTTGTCCTCAATTTGTGAGGAGTAAGTGATGTTTTAAGGTCAAGGAAATACATATTCGCCAAAGGAGACACACATCTCCATTTGGTATGATATTCATTCAAGAAAACAGATTTGGAAAATTGGTTGAACCGCTTTCCTGTAACTTGAAAACGGACGAAAGGGCATAACGGATCAGACTGACGAAGTTACAATGGTATGCTACGCATAGCCTAATAATTGTATCTTATCGTTTTGCATTGACAGTATCATTAATTCCTTCCTCTTGATATAGCAATCTGAACTCCTCTTTGAAGCGGATGTAGTGCTATTTCTTCAAAGCCTTAGTCCTAGAACTTTGCCAATTATGTGTCCAGATAAGAGAATCTATCCATGGAAATTGTTATGGTAGGCGGTCCCAATATTTACTTTGGGCACTCGCAATGGTTTTCTTAAAAGGTTTGCACAATTTTAACTCACATCTTCGGTTGTGATTCGTTGCATTATCGAAACCATCATTAAAATTATACATAAATATATAATTTTAAGAATAAAGTGATTTCTAATTCACATAATTATGAATAAACACGATTGCAATAGCTGGATATTAAATTTCAATTTATGCTCTAAAATATAAAGCATTAGTAGTAACATATAGTTTGTTAGATCCAATAAAATAATATTGCATAACATTTACATCCTTTGAATACTTCATTTATAAGTTTCTATATTACTTAATATGAATCAAATATCAATTAAAGCATGAACGGGTAATTTCTAGATCTTCTTGAAATTGGTTTTTGATATTTTAATAAAACAGTTTATTTCTGTATTTTGATGTATTTTAATAAGATATAATTTCAACTTTGAACTTCATAAAATTGTTGGAATATGTAGAACTAGAAGTTTCAAATTATAATAAGAGCGTAAAAGGTTATTCAGTGAAGAGATGTAATAACGCAATAAATCCAAATAGAGATTAAATAATATCTCAATAATTGAAACCAATAAGTAATAAGTTGTGTAAGTGGTAAATCTTTTTGTTAACGGTTTCTTTCACATCACTTAATTTACTTTTCAGTCATTATGATGTGGTATATTTTCTTGTTTGTTTGAGATGTTTCTATTTTTGTGTGGGGTTTGTTGATTAGTTTCTTTGTTGTGGGGTTTGCATATTTGCGTGTTTACATGTTTGAACGGTCGAGTAATTTGTTTCTTTCTTTATGCGTTTGTATTTTGTAGGCTTACATGTTTTGTGTTTGGGCGTTTACTTGATTGCTAATTTCTTTGGTTGCGTGTCTGTATGTTTGGTGGTTTACATATTTGTATGTTTACTTGTTTGTTAGTGTTTTTGTTTTGGATATTTACTTTCTGGCATACGACATTGTTTTTTCTGCAAGCTCTATTTTCCTTGGCATGTCTTCTTGCTCTTTTCGTGTGTTTCGGTGTTTGAGGGTGTTTTGATGGTTAGTTTCTTTACTTGAGAGTTACGTGTTTGTTACGTGTATGTTTGGACGATCAGTAAATTGTATCTTTGTTTTTGCGTTTATACGTTTGTGAGCTTACATGTTTCGTGTTTGGGAGATTGTTTGCTTCTTTGCGCGTTTTAGTTGTTTTGTAACGTACCAATTTTTAGCTATCGTTCCTTGAACGCAATTTTTGGATTTGTGTTGTTATTTTTAAATATATTTACATTATTTGTGTACATTTACGCATAATATAGCATCTTTTTCTTTCAGTAATTAAATTTTAGTGGATGTGTTAATATTTTATTCTAAGTATATATAATTACGAATATTCATGTCTATAATGGGTAATTAGCAACGTCAATTTTTTGTTTTATGAGTAACACCTATTTGAGCATCATTTCCGTTCCTTCTGCCTTCCAATTTACGTCGTCGTATTTCAAGTTGACTTCCCTGCATAAGATAAGCAACAGTTTATAATTACATATTTAATTTATCATGTCTAATAGGAAAAATCCGCCCCTTGCGTTAAAAAATTTTTGTACAGTTTGAACATTGAATATATATATATATATATATATATATATATATATATATATATATATATATATATATATATATATATACCGTTCGATTTCAAGTTGAAGCAAGTCTGGTGAATGACGCCACGACTTCAAAATGGTGTGCATATAGTAAGTTGTTACACACATGAAAGACACTGAAGAACTCTTAGATATGAAATTTTAAGCTAATTATGGCACCAGAAATGGTATTTAGATAAAAAAAACTGTAAATTAAGACTTTTAACTAAGATTGTCAATTGGGATACTGCAGTATCAACAAAAATCGTGTGAAACGCGTATATACGTAGTTTCAGTTTGATTATTGAACTATTAATGAACAAAAATGGTAAAATCTGTAAGAATTTAATAATAAGCTAACAATAGATATTGAACATATAAGTATGGTGACGGGAGATTTTAACGTTCAATTCAATTCCGAAGACGTAAATTCTAAGCAGTTATGTTACCTATTTCATTCATTTGGATTTATAAAAACAATTTTGTCGCCAACACGTAAAGATAACTGCATAGATAATATTTTTATAAACTTTTCTGTTAATGATTTTATGTCAAATACAATCGACGTGAAACTTTCCGATCATTTAGGACAAGAAACTGCAGTTCAACTTACGAGTAGATCTCCTAGCGCTTCGATTAAACTGCACAGGCCAATAACCACTAATGGAATCAATTGTTTACATCGCATCTTATATCAATGCAGTTGGGACTATCTTAGTGAGAGAAATTTAAATACTAACACAAAACTTAATATTTTTCATAATAATATTTATGATGGCTTGGTAATTGCATTTCCTTTGAAAGTATTATCATTTAAAAAATCAAATGCGGATATTAAGTGGTTTGATAATAAAACAAGGAGGTTTCGGAATTTATATCACTTCATATGAGAAATATTGAAAAGTTGTGAAGTACATACAGCGAGTGAGACTTGAACCGACGACCTCCACTTTGCTAGAGTGGGGCTCTTCCAACTAAGCTATCGAGGAGGCAACTCACAATCGAGATATATATATATATATATATATATATATATATATATATATATATATATATATATATATATATATATATATATATATATACATACAGGGTTCGCCTTATTGTATCTGCTGATGGTCGGGGCGCTCAGGATAGCGTTCGATAAATGTTCTTACTGTTCGTTTTACAACTCCATGACATTCTCCGTGAATTAAAATTAAATTCAAATAATCTGTATTAGAATATTCAAGTCGAGCCATTTCATCAAGAAAAACACAAACTGTCTCCAGTTGCAATAAACCTTTGCCTACAACACCTCAAAGTTTTATTCAAATTGTTTGACAGGAACAGAACAATTAACGAGTTATTACTAAGACCGCAACTGTCAATTTTTTTAGAAAAATGATTTTTTTTTAAAACGACTGAAATTTCGTATCTAGTTTATTTCACAAACTTACCTTAAAATTCGACATAGAATCCAAAAATGTATTAATATACGGGGTGTTCTATTTAAAATAAGCGACTAAGTACCGACTTCCGGTAAAACCGGAAGTGGTACGAACGTGAAAATATTTTAGATGAGTTAGCCCTAACATTACCCTGTCACGAAATTTTCAAAATTATAGTAAGTTTGGTTCAGCAGATACTCATAGGATCAGCTCCCAAAGGCGGACCCCCTATATATATATATATATATATATATATATATATATATATATATATATATATATATATATATAGGGTAATTTTTTTAATTGGCGCATTAGACGTGTCTCAACTGTTAAAAAAGTAGAGAGCTGAAATTTGGAGCACGGCCATAGTTTCCGACGATCTATCTTTCTAAAATATTTTCATCAAAATAGCAGTTTCGGTTATGCCGGAAGTGACTATTAACTTCATTTTTTTTAAATAGAACCATAAATTTTTGTTACCGCCATTAGATTCCTTACTCAATTTGCTACATTTTGTGTCTAGCTTATTTTTATTTAGTTGCCATGGTTACGGAGACTTAACAACTTTTATGAAAAATGTCGACTTGCAAGGGTTTATTAGAAAAGTCATAACTTGTAAACCATTAATTTTACTAAAATAATTAAAAAACTATTTAATTGCATAAGAATTGCTCTATCCTCTGAGTGGTCGCTAAATTCTGTAGCTTTATTAGAAAAGTCACAATAATTTCGTAAACTTGAGAAACTTCAAATACGAATAACTCAATTTTTTCAAATGGAATCTTCCAACTTTCTTATCAGCTGTCGATAGAGAATTGGATTGGAAACATTTTTTTTCAAATGATCGATGTGCCTATCATTATCCGTTTCTGCGGAAAACACATTTTTATGTAAAATTATGAATATTATTCAATTTATTATAAACAGTAAATGGCTTTGGAGCTCCGTTGCTATGGTAACAGCTGCGTGCAATTATCTTTATTTCTGTTTATTAAGTGAGCCATTTTGACACTTAAAGATGCAAAATCGCCGTTTTCGTTATACAAACGAGCAAGTTTTTTCATTGTTTTGTTGTTTTGGCGAATGTAATCACATTATTTCAAGAACGTGTCGCTTATTTAATGAAAAATGTCAAGATGTCTAATTATTTTGACTTGTAACCGTTTCCGTTAATATGACGTTATCCAGTATTGTATCCAAATACGCTGTTGTAGTTATTTCTTTTTCTTGTGTTAAAGCCCAAGTAACGTTAGGTACTTCTTGTATAGTTGATTTCCAAATTGAATCAAATTCTTGTGTAGTGTGCTGTATTGTTGGAGTTCTTTCGGATACACTTAATTTCAAAAATATTGTCATTAAATTGACACCTAGGTGCTCGCTATTAAACATGGTTTGCATAAATTTTGGAGTTACAAGTATGTAAATTATAGAATATCTTAACTAAGCATAAATAAAGACAATTGGACGCAGCTGTTACGATATCAACGGAGCTCCAAAGCCACCTACTAATTATAATAAATTGAATAATATTCATAATTTTACATAAAAATGCTTTTTGCTCAGAAACGGATCATAATAGGCATACCGATCATTTGAAAGAAAATGTTGCAAATCAAATTCTCTATCGAAAGTAGGGGTGTTCCATTTGAAAAAAATTGAGTTATCCGTATTTAAAGTTTCTCAAGTTTACGAATTTATTGTAACCTTTGTAATAAAGCTACAGAATTTAGCGACCACTCAGCCGATAGAGAAACTCTTTTTATTTATTTCAGTAGAATTAATGGTTAAAAGTTATGATTTCTCTAAATAATCCCAGCAAGAACCAATTTTCCCATAAAAGTTGTTATATATCCGTAACCATGGCAACTAAATAAACATACGCTAGACAGAAAATGTAATAAATTGAACAAGGAATCTAATGCCAGCAACAAAAATACATCGTTTCATTTAAAAAATAAGGTTAGTGGTCAATTCCGGCATTATACTTACAGAGTAAGTATAAAGTATGGAACCCCCTGAGTACTCCTCAACGGTTTATTATTTTTAAATAAAGTTGGGCATCTCCTTCTAAAAAGATCCAAGAAATCCAAAAATGCAATCAGATTTACTGTACCATTTCCGGTTATACCGGAAATAAATATCAACTTTGTCATTTTAAATGGAACACCCTGTATATTTTTACATTTTTGAATTTCTTGTTTAATTTTGAATACAATGAACCTCTACATTCATATTTTTATTAAAGAATAGATGATTTAATCAATAGTTTCTTTAGTTAGCCATGGATGAAATGTCAAACAGTAAGTCACCTCCAATTGTCAAATAAAATATTTATTGAGTAATCTACTATTGACATAGTACAAGGTAATAATATTTCTCTATGGTATTTGTTACTGTTGTTTTGTCTAATATTATGGTGTACCTCAGTGAAGGAAAACGTATCGAAACAGCGTTCTTATCAGGAAGTTTTAAACCTATTCAATGAAGTTAATCCAGGTAATCAAATCACAAAATCAGCAGTTGTGAAAACTGTAAGACGTTATGTACGAACAAATCACGTAAAAAATCAACCTAAGTCAGGAAAACCAAAATCCGCCACAAATGACAACAAGAAGTTGGATGTGTTACTATCACTTGAAGAGAATCCACAAACATCAAGTACCCAGTTAGCTCTTGACTGTGATATAAGCCAGGCTTCCGTCATGAACATAATGAAATCTGAAAAATTGAAACCATATAAATTTCACTTCTGCCACGAGCTAACTGAAGATGACCCAGATCGCAGGACAGAATTCTGCGAAAACATTCAGAATAGATATACAGCAAACGCAAACTTTCTCAAAAAAATTGTGTTCGCAGACGAAGCAACATTTTGTTTAAGTGGTGAAGTGGATAGACATAACTATAGTATTTGGTCTAGAGACAATCACCGTTGGATGCGACAAGTACATATGCAATATCCGGAGAAAATAAAAGTGTGGGCTGGAATGATAAACGGTAATACTATTGGGCCTTTTTTCACAGAAGGTAATCTAACTGGACCTCGGTATTTGGATTTGTTAAGAAATAATATTGTACCCGCTATTGCAAGACTTTATCCTCATCCAAATAACCCCATAATTCCTGCTGAGGATGTATGGTTTCAGCAAGATGGTGCACCAGCGCATTATTCTAGAATTGTGCGACAGTGTTTGAATCAAGTTTTTCCTGGTCGATGGATAAGGCGTAGGGGTGCTATTGAATGGCCACCTCGTAGTCCTGATCTAACACCTCTCGATTTTTTTCTGTGGGGTTATTTGAAAAATAAAGCATACAGAAGTAGACCCACAAATTTAAATGAGTTTGAGTAACGCATAAGAAACTTATTGCTACAAACGCCGTACGAATTTTAGCAAAATTCTTTGCAAGAATTTGAAGATCGTTTAGGATATTGTCAGATAGCAGAAGGGAGTAATTTTGAGCATTTATTATAATTTTTGTAATTCATGTTATTTTTAATTAGTCACAAATAAAAAAAAAGGCTTATTCTTCCCCTTTAACCAAAACTTTGCAATTTAAGATAAACCGTTGAGGAGTTCTAGGGGTTCCATACTTTATAGTAACTCTGTACGTATATATATATATATATATATATATATATATATATATATATATATATATATATATATATATATACACACATGCGTTCATGATGAAAGAAACAAATTCGTTTACAATTCAGGTAATTATTTTGTGGAAAAACGCTCGGACACGTCGTTTAGTATTTTTAGTAGCGGATTTTTTTACATAAGAAAATTGTATACCGGGTGTCTCAAGAAGAAGAAATGCAGTCATCATTGATTTTTTAATGGAACACCCTGTAAATAATGCAATTTTTTTAATTGTACGGTAAATTATGGAAACTTTTTGTATAAGATATCTTTAAAATCAGCGGTTTTCGGAATAATGACGTTTGAAATGTGATAAATGAAAAAAAATTAAAAATACGTGTTTTGAATACCGCCCATTGGGCATTTGCTCGATAGCAACCCAATCCGACTTCGGCATGCGACGGTTATTTTTTGTTAGCGCGCGTGACCTGTAATTAAATAATGTATGTTTAAATTGAACAAATACACCTTGAACATTTTTCGAATAAATCGATTCCGTAACCACTTGAGGTGGTATTTTGTGGCAATAAAAAACAATCACCGGCTTTTAGTTCGTCAGTGTCATTTTGTCAGTTTTACGCTTCCTTCATCTTTCATTTTAAAAATGCATTTATCTGAGAAACAACTTATTGAAGTACTTATGACGGTTGGTTTTGGAGACTGAGTGCGTACTCAACAAGAAGTGTGTAACTTATTTAATGCAATTCATCCTAATCGACCCGCAATTACTAGATCTACTGTCAGCAAAATTGAATTAAAATTTGCTGAGCGCAAAGGAAGACCAGCAAAAATAGAGTGGCTGAAAAAGGATCATACTAAAAATCAATTCGACACAGACGCGAAATAGTCATTCGGGCTAAGGGATGACAGAGGCAGAGTTCGCTTCCTAAACGTTGTGCTGTACAAATACAAACGTTGGAAATAGGCCCATCAACTCAACTAATAATTTACGTGTCTGAGTTCATTTTTTACTTCATTGGTTGGTTTTAAAAGTTTGTTATCGAAATAAATATTAATATTCCCCTGAGCGTAGTTTCTTAACGGTTTAGGCCCAAATAATATTATTTGGGTTTTTTAGCATTGACACTAAGGTAGTAATCTTCGGCATATCGCACAAATGATAGTAGTTGTTAATAATCAATTAATCAATAATCAGTTAATGATCAATTTTGGGATTAAATGTATATTATATTTGGCAATCATCAGCGTACATGTGAATTTTGCATTTTTGGGTAGTTGAGTTAAATGTATACAGGATGGATAAATAAATTTTGTAACTGAAAGAGGTGAACTCCGGGAGAAAAATCATGATAAGCATTCTTTATAATTATTTCCAGCCACCCCTAACTTTTTTTTCGAATGTAAGGGTAGGTGAAGTGATATACCGTGTGAAAGCTTGCATTAAGAGCAATACAACGCAATATTTATTTTCTCAAAATTTTAAACATTATTTCTTCTCTGAAAAAAAATCTTTTATTATGAGGTACACTCATAACTTTAAAGATGTTCAAAATTGTGTCCAATTGTTTCTTGGCAAAGACCCAATCGGTGATAAAAACCATTTCAAGCCTTTTGAAACATATCTTGTAGAATATTTCTGATTTCTGCAGTAATTCTGTCCCTAAGATCCTGAAGGTCGGTCGGTAATGTAGCATAAATCTTACTCTTCAAATGTCCCCATAAAAGAAGTCAAAGGGATTAAGATCCGGGGATCGCGGTAGCTACTCAAGTACATCTCTTCGACCAATCCATCTATTTGGAAGAATGATTTAAATAGTTCCGTACCAGCAATGCATAATGCGGTGGAGCGCCATATTGCTGAAACCAAATTCTCTCATCCAAGTCATTTGGATTGTTATTTCGAAATAGACCCCTTAAATTTGGGAGCAGGTCATCCGTGAGCATAGAATGATATAACTGCCCCACCAAGATTACCATTCAGGAAAAATGGCCCTACTACTCGATCTCCAATAATCCCAGCCCATACGTTTAATTTTTGTGGATATTGCGTGTGAGTTTCCCGCATCCAATAGGGGTTGTGGTCAGAGCAATAACGACAATTGTGATGATTCACTTCACCATGCAAAGAGAAGTACATTCATCCGAAAAGGGAATCCATTCCAACTGTATGTAACGATGGTCAATGGAGTCCATCATTCGTTCACAAAACACAATTCGTCGGTCTGGATCTTCATCAGTCAATTTTTGTAGCATTTGCATCTTGTAAGGGTGCATCTTTGCAGTTTTTAAAACCTTTAAAACAGTTCCATGACTGACCTCATTATTGCGCGCTAATTGCCGTGCCGAAATGATGGAGTTTCCTTAAACAGCCAACAAAACGTTCAGCTTTGTATTATCGTCAATTGCCTCTCTTCTTTGTCTAGGCAGATGATGTGCTTGAAATAATTCAGCTACCTCAGCTTGAGTGCGACTTCGGTGACTATATGCGATCATCATTGATATCTCTGATGGAGTTTTCTTAAACAGCCAACAAAACGTTCAGCTTTGTATTATCGTCAACTGCCTCTCTTCTTTGTCTTGGCAGATGATGTTCTTGAAATAATTCAGCTACCTCAGCTTGAGTGCGACTTCGGTGACCATATGCGATCATCATTGATATCTCAATCCGAAGGTCTTCCATTAAATAAACCATGCTAAATAATTTACTACGATGTGAAGATGTGAAAACTATACTAGAGGAATTATTTACTTAAATAAATGGGCAAAGAAAAATATAAGGAACAGGCAATATTGTGGTTTACTAATGTGGACGCTAACAAATCAAGCAGGTAACTAAAATCGAGACTAACACACAGAAGATTAAGAGCGTTTTACATCATCGATAAGATCTGGCTTGCTGAGATAATAAATGGACGTTATCAATACGGCACATTTTTATCTACCGACCATTCAAGCATTGTCGAAATTAAAAAGCATTTAGTGAGTGTAAGAACCACAGAAGATAAAGATTTCTTCTTTCAACGATAAAATCAGACTTGTTGCGATAATAAATGCATATTATCACCACGGTGCATTTTTACCTACCGACATTTCGAACTTAAATACCATTGAGCCAGAGAAAGTTGTTCATTTAGGTTTTTTCACTTTATTTTTCAAATGCCCGAGAAAATAAATACTGCGTTGTATTCCTCTTAATACAAGCTTTCACACGGTGTATCACTTGACCTACCCTTACATTTGAAAAAAAAAGTTAACTCTGGCTTCACCCCCGGGGTGGATATATGGAAAAACTGTAACCCCCAGATTGAGGGCTGTAAACAATTATAAAAATAAAATGCCTATCATGATTTTTGTCCCGGACTTCACCCTTTGAGTTGCAGAATTTATTCCACTTAGAGTATCCACCCTGTATATGGAATATGACGTTGGTCCAATATTGCACTTTGCGACAGTCCAATGTAAAGAAGGATTGCAAGTAATCACATGCGATCTATGGTCTCAAACGCTTTTGAAAAATCCACTAAGATGAATGCTGTAACTATATTATCTTGTACACCTTTAACTATGTCATTAGTAGTTTGAAGGATGTTGTAGAACAACAATGCCCTGATCTAAACCCAAGTTGTATTGAATTATTTTAAACATTTCCAAATCTGTTTTAATTTGGGACACTGAACATACTTTCAAAATGTTTGATACGGTAAGAAATATATCGATAAGCTTTAAATCCGAGTTAGATTTGGGAGTAGTTAGTTTAGGCAGAAGATTTACATTAGACAGTTTCCACCAAGAAGGGTATCCAGAAGAGCGGATACAAAACCAAAAGTTAACTTTAAGTCTGTATTTTTTTACCCCTTGTGGAGACTCTTTGAGATTAAGAAAATTTAATTAACATATTGTTAACTCCATATTAATTTAGCAAAATTAAATAGTAGAGCTCCTTGTATAATGGTTAACTAGCGCCTCTATTTCATTTTTGTAAAACGAATAACAGCATTTTCCAGAAAGAAGTATACTAAAAAAGATTGGAAAAATATGCTAATTCAAATGATTACAATGATTGCAATTAAACTCTAATTATTTTAACTCATGGCATGTGCTTACGCGCAACAGGTGCCATGTAAACAACACTGGGAATCCTATCCTGTTTATAGTTTCCAAGACAAAATTAATATAAACATGCAGCAATTTGTTATTAAACAATTATGATAAAATTTAATTAAAATAAATTGGAATTTGAAACATCCCTTCCATGATTGTCATTGTTATATAAAACCAGGGATCTTGTTTGCTACAAGCAATTCTAAAAGGTAAACATATAAAATTAAGGAAATCAAATGTATTTACTACAAGGGTAAAAGTGCATGCATGTATGTAGTAGAGATAATTACGATTTGTTTATTCCTCCACTTTACAAACAAAGTTTACGTACAGCGGCATTCGTATATAACATGTAACATTACACAACGCAACGATTCAAACGCGACTACTGCTCTAGTCCTGCTAGCGCTGGCAGCTGCCCTATGCGTTTCACTTTCACGCAACCTTTAGTGGACCAATTCAATCTCGATGCTCGTACTATAGAGTAATATATCTCAGTTGATCAACTACATGCAACTGAATTGCAGTTATTTAATTTATTCAAAATCTATTTTAAGTAGCTGATTTCCAGACCCAATGTCAGAAATATTTCCAAGTTCACTCAACTAAACTCTAAAGTGTGTATATCACAGGAGCGGACTAGCAATTTGAACATTGGCTTCAGCACTGCAGCTTATGTTTAAGAAATTGTGTAATGTTATATTTTAGCGAACGCTAGTATCAGCTTGTAATAAGAGGTTACCCACCGGGTGATTACTCTTATGGCTAATCCACGTATAATTGTAAGTTGTTTTAGTACACTAACAACTTGATACAATAATAGAACATCCTCAATTATCTAATAATGATAGTGTTTGCGTATGCGTACAGATGATTCTTTAGTTTAATTGGGGAACTCGGAATTTCAATGTCGTAATTAGGATCGCAGGGCAACAGCTGTTACTTCACTATAAGATCGGGTTAATGCTTTTTTTATTACAGCACTCATCTATTTAAGTATTTGATGAAATATACTGTTCTTTCTGATGTAACTAAAAATTATTTATTTTTTCAAAAAAAATGTTTACTATTTTTAAAATGTAAGAAATTATCCATATACAAACATTTGATAAAATTGTCTTGTTTTGGCATTAATTTTGTTGAGTACCCTCCAGCCAACCAACGTCGACGTTGTAATACACTTAACTTGAAACAAGAAATTGAAAACGCTAAATTGAATTTCGATTTAAATTTTCTCCTGCGTGTATAGGTGCATGTAATATTCTTTTACTGTGCCAAAGAAAATTGAGTTTTATAAAATATTAATCTAACGCATATTGGAATGGATAATATGGTTTAGGAAAATGAAAATTGCGTTCTTTAAACAAATATTTGAAATTGAAATTAACTACAATTTCTGTTTTATAGTTTCTCTTGAAAAATGAAGTAACCCACTGGTGTCTATTAGCTTCATGCGATATACTTATGTAATGGAAACTGTATTACCTTGATCAAATGCGGACTAATATGAAAAGGTTTAAGATGGTATCTATTAGCAAAAGGTTCATGCCTGTTAATACATTTATTGGTAAACTTACAAAACATGCATAAATATTCGCAAAAATTGTATTTGAATTTAGGGTTCCAAACAGGAAAGAATTTAAATATACGAGGTATTGAGCTATATCCACAGATTGCATCCATTTATTTCGTCATCTGTTTGAGAAGGTTCGTGATTTGATAAAACTTCAAAATAGTGTTGAATAAACCATCTTAAAACAGGTGTAATAATATATTGCACACACAACCTAAGCCGAAACAAGTGGTCACGTGACGTGATGAAAGCAAAGGTTGGTGGAGTACCACCCTTTGCAGCGTGATTTACCAAGTATCATCAAGCATACATTTTTAACATTTTTTAGAAACCCCCGCCCAAATTTTGTAGGAGGGCTAAGACTGTCAAGAAAACCTCAACTTTTCGCAGCCGGAGGGAAGTCATAATGAATATGCTTTTTTTTGCTATTGACACTAAAATTATTGCAATAACTGTAAGAAATGAAATGAGGAAACATTTCCATATCTCAAAGAAGCGGCATTGCCGTATCACTGTATGAAATAGTTATTTGTTTCATTAGTACAAAAAATGTCAATATACCGGACGAGGAAGATAAAAAATTACCGCGTAGTTTGTAATTAATATTCATTGGATTTTACCTCTATAAATTTAATTCATATGTAACAGATGTTAGTGAAATAATGTGAAGATAGATGGTGCCACCGGCGATAGCAAAAGTCGATTTCTGTTCAACTAATTTGGATTATTTCTGACAAGTAACAGGCAAATTTCGGTCAACAGTAAATAAAATAGGTACCGGTGCTAGATTACAACGGTGTGTTTGAAGAAGAAATGTACAGCATTTTGGACACATACCATTAAAAGCTATTTGTAAAATTTGTTTTTGTCGTTTGTGCCAATTGGCACTGTTATTATTTTCTTATTACCTTTGTTGCTTCAATTTCTATTGACATTGAATAAATTTGTTTGAAGAAAAAGGGACAGATTTAAGGTATTTACTGAATTATTTAGTGTTTAGTCATCTTTCTACGAATGTCAAAATATACTACAGTTTCATTTCAAAATACTAAGAACAATTAATCACCATACCTAGTTGTATTATTGATCGAATGATAAATAATTCATTTGTGGTAGTGAATTGTTACAATTTAATTATATTTACGCATCTTCGTAACATAACCTTGTTGGTATGTAAACAATAGTTACTTGTTTCATTAGTACAAAAAATATCAATTTGCGGGACGAGGAAGAAAGTTACTGAACGACGCGAAGCGCAGTATAGTAATCTTCCAAGCCCCGAAAATGCATTTGGGAACTCCTCACTTACGTCGCTATCAGTATCAGACAATGCTATTTTACACAAAATGGGTATTATTCTACTTTTTAGTGATAAAAAAACTACCGTGTAGTTTTCAATTAATATTCGTTGAACTTACCTCTATAAATTTGCTTCAAATGGACAGATGTTCGTGACATAACGTGAAGATAGATGGCGCTACAGGCGACAGAAAATGTCAATTTCTGTTTATAGAAGATTTTCACTCAAGACATTTAAATAAAGTTACACTTGCTTAAAACGAAAATAAAAACAACAATTATATTATTATAAATTTTTGTTATGAACGAAAAAGTTTAAAGGCAAATATGTAATTAACAATTAAAAATTATTATTAATTTTATTAAATACATAAATAAAAAGTTTACCTCGAGTAGTATTTGAACCTACGACCTGTACTTTGTTATATTACTATATTGATTATCAATACTTATTTATGACTGAAAACGTTGTTCATGATGAATATGCAAAAATTTTAAAATTGTATTTATTGAAGTAATGACATCCCATTAACGTCATTAACACACACACATACGCGCGCGCACACGCACACGCACACGCACACGCACGCGCACGCACACACACTCACACACTCACACACACACTCACACACTCACACACTCACACTCATACACTCACACACTCACACACTCACACAATCACAATCACACACTCACACACACCACACTCACACACACCCACACACCTCACACACTCACACACTCACACTCACACTCACACCTCACACCACATCACACACTCACTCACACCTCACACACCACACACTCACACCACTCACACACACACTCACACACTCACACACTCACACACTCACACACTCACACTCACACACTCACACTCACACTACACACACACTCACACACTCACACTCACCACCACACTCACAACTCACACACTCACACACTCACACTCCACTCACACTCACACACTCACACACTCACACTCACACCACACACTCACACTCACACTCACACACTCACACTCACACACTCACACCTCACACACTCACACACTCACACCACACACCCACTCCACTCACACACACTCACACACTCACACACTCCACTCACACACTCACACACTCACACTCACACATCACACTCACACACTCACACACTCACACACTCACACTCACACATCACACACTCACACACTCACACTCACACTCCACACACACACTCACACACTACACTCACACACTCACACACTCACACACTCACACACACACACACCACACACACTCACACTCACACACTCACACACTCACACACTCACACTCACACACTCACACACTCACACACTCACACACTCACACACTCACACTCCACACTCACCACCACCACACTCACACACTCCACACTCACACTCACACAACTCACACTCACACACTCACACACCACACTCACACACTCACACACTCACACACTCACACACTCACACACTCACACACTCACACTCACACACTCACACTCACACACTCACACACTCCCACACTCACACACTCACACACTCACACACTCACACACTCACACACCCACACACTCACACACTCACACACTCACACTCTCACTAACTCACACTCACCCACTAACACACTCACAAACTCACACATTCAGACACTCACACACTCTCACACTCACACACTCACACACCCACACATCACATTCACACACTCACACACTCACCACCACATCACACACTCACACATCACACACTCACACACTCACACACTCACACACTCCACACCTCACACACTCACAACACTCACACACTACACTCACCACTCACACACCACACACTCACACACTCACACACCACACACACACACTCACACACTCACACACTCACACACTCACACTCACACTCACACTCACACACTCACCAACTCACACACTCACACTCACACTCACACACACACACACTCACACACTCACACCACACATCACACTCACACACACACTCACACACTCACACACTCACACACCTCACACACATCACACACTCACACACTACACACACTCACACCTCACACACCACACACTCACACTCACACACTCCACACACTCACCACACACTCACACACTCACACTCACACACTCACACACTCACACTCACCACACTCACACACTCACACTCACACACTCACACACTCACACACTCACACACTCACACTCACACACACACACTCACACTCACACACTCACATCACACACACACACACACACACACACACACACACTCACACACTCACACACTCACACACGCGCACGCACACGCACACGCACACGCAGACGCACGCGCACGCGCACACTCACACACTCACACACTCACACACTCACACACTCACACACTCACACACTCACACACTCGCACGCTCACACACTCACACACTCACACACTCACACAATCACACACTCACACACTCACACACTCACACACTCACACGCGCACGCGCACGAACGCGCACACGCACACGCACACGCATATATATATATATATATATATATATATATATATATATATATATATATAAAATGGTATCAAGTCCCTAAAAAATTTTGTACACCATTTTTGCAATTTTTTTTGACAAATTCATAAATTTTGGACAGTTGTACGTAAAAAATGTCGTCTTTGCGTAAGTCGATATCGGCCACGGTTTTTGTGTAAAATGAGTTTGAAAATTATCATTATTTGATAAAATTACTGTTATTCACTTCGGAATCAATTCAGAAACGTTCCTATTATTTAGCCAAATTGCATTTAGAAATAATCAGAATCATTTAGTACATAAACTAAGATTATTTTAATGTCGAGTTTTCCTTATTATTTACTTCACAAAACTATCCAGTTAAATTGCAATTAATAATTTCAAATAAAATAAATAAGCTTAATTATGATCAGCATAATGCACTGTAATAATGAAATAATTAATATCACAATTTAATAAGAAACAAGGTAACTAACACTAATTACTAATAAAAGGGATAAATTACATTAACTGTTCGAAATGACCACCGTCCAATTTTGTTTGACAAATTCATACATTTTGGACAGTTTTACGTAAATATGTCGTCTTTGCGTAAGTCAATATCGGCAACGGTTTTTGTGTAAAATGAGTTTGAAAATTGTCATAAATGTTCTACAAATTATTAGGCCGAAAATAAAGTTACCATAGGAAAGAAAAAATAGCGTTTGCTACGATACCCTGTCAGAATAAATAATTATTTATTGATAACTTGTCACCTAACTTTTGCAAAAGTTAATCAAAATTAATTTAGTGGCTGTTACAATTATTATTATTTTAAAATGCCATACTATTCAAATGCGGAATTTACGGATATGCATTTTATGTATGGCCGTGCAAATGGTAATGCAACAGAAGCAAGGCGTTTGTATGCGGTGGCATACCCAAATAGAAGACTTCCATCTCGACAAGTATTTCAGAGGATCCATCAACGTTTAAGAGAAAGTGGTTCATTCCAGGCAAGGGTAAACGATCGTGGCAGAGCCAGATTTGTAAGAATCCCGGCGACTGAAGAACGTGTTTTGAGAATAGTTCAAGAAAATCCAAGAGTTAGTGTAAGAAGTATCGCGCGTATGAATGACATAAGTTTTTCTGTAGTTTGGCGAATTCTTTGCGAGCAGCTCCTTCATCCTTTTCACATCCAACGAGTTCAAGCTTTAAATCCTAATGATTACGGACCCCGCCGAGAATTCTGCCAATGGCTATTACAAAAGTTGAGACGGTTCCCAAATTTTTCTTCACGTATCTTGTTTACCGACGAGGCAAGTTTCAGTAAAGATGGATACGTTAATTTTCATAACGAACACGAATGGGCAGAAGAAAATCCCCATAGTGTATTTCAGGCAAAACATTCGGTTTTCCATCAATGTTTGGGCCGGCATTTTAGGTGATCGACTAATCGGGCCTTTCATATTGCCTAATCGGCTCAATGGTCAGGATTATTATAATTTCTTAGTAAACGATTTGTTGGAACTCTTAGAAGATGTACCTGTAATTGAACGTCAACACATGTGGTTTATGCAGGATGGAGCGCCGCCCCATTACCTCTTGAACGTAAGGCAACACTTAAATGAAGTTTATGGAGAAAAGTGGATAGGTCGAGGAGGTCCTGTTTCCTGGCCCCCCCGGTCCCCCGACCTAAACCCACTCGATTATTTTCTGTGGGGCCACCTCAAAGAGAAAGTGTATAAAACATCAATGGAAACCATTGAACAATTACGGGAGAAAATTGAAACCGCCTGCATGGAAATACGACAAACGCCAAGAATATTTCAGAAGGTTTGTAAGTCTTTGAAACGTCGCGCTAGATTATGCATTGAAATGGACGGTGGTCATTTCGAACAGTTACTGTAATTTGTCCCTTTTATTAGTAATTAGTGTTACTTACCTTGTTTCTTATTAAATTGTGTTATTAATTATTTCATTATTACAGTGCATTATGCTGATCATAATTAATCTTACTTATTTAATCTGAAATTATTAATTGCAATTTAACTGGATAGTTTTGTGAAGTAAATAATAAGGAAAACTCGACATTAAAATAATCTTAGTTTATGTACTAAATGATTCTGATTATTTCTAAATGCAATTTGGCTAAATAATAGGAACGTTTCTGAATTGATTCCGAAGTGAATAACAGTAATTTTATCAAATAATGATAATTTTCAAACTCATTTTACACAAAAACCGTTGCCTATATCGACTTACGCAAAGACTACATTTTTTACATAAAACTGTCCAAAATTTATGAATTTGTTAAAAAAAATTACGAAAAGGTCGTACAACATTTTTTAGGGACTTGATACCCTTTCCAACCCCCTGAAAAGGACGCCTATGATTCGAATAACGAAAAATGGCCTAGCTCATGTTACTCGGCGTGAAAAGTTATGTATGTTCCCTTAATTTCATCTCTTTATCTTTTATCGTTTTTGAAATAATTGAATAAAATCAGTTTCATTCCAACCCTTTCAAAGGCCTGTAACTTGTTACGGGTGCGTTTTGTCTTATTTTAATGAGTTCTACATGCAATAGAAATTTGGAACCCTATTTCAGAAACACCTATATATATATATATATATATATATATATATATATATATATATATATATATATATATATATATATATATATATATATACAGATTTTCCACGTAGGCGTTCGTTAGAAGTTTATGTGGTTAAAACAATTTAGAAATCTGAATTTTTATTTAAGATTCTCTTTCATTCTAAAATATTTTCAAGGTCATGTTACTTCCGGTTATACCGGAAGTCGCCACTAACTTCCGTATTTTAAATGGAACACCCTGTATATTATTTTATTTTTGGATTCTTGACAAAATTTTAGGATAAGTCTTATAAGGGTTTCCTATACCTTTTTTCAACTGTTTCTTAGATATCTTGATTTTTTCAAAAAATTTGGAAGATGTAACCCTATTTTCTACACTGCTTGTCTTACTTATTTTTGACTGATGGAAAGTGCTTCTGGAGTAGACAGAAGCATAAGAACTATACTTTTGAATTATTCATTGACAATTGCTTTATTGCATACATGGTGTTCAAAATTTGATGAACTATTAAACAATTTTCAAAGTTGAAAAACTTTGTTAATTCAAATGTGACACCCTGTATATTATTGGATGAATAAATGCAGCATTTAGTTATGCATCGTTTGGCTATAACATTACCTGTACCTATTATCGACAATTTTCTTTTTAATTAATATTTTCTACTTTAATGTGATTTTTGACAGAAACTGAAATGTTTTTCAAAAATAAAATGAACTTAATTCAAACTACACAAATTCTATTTTATTAAAACAATGAAATAAAACAAGAACATAACAAAATTGGGAGCATAGTAACAAATGAAAAACATAAAACAATTGTTTGAACATAACTAGAAGAAAAGTGATAAAAAAGATAAAATGAATCATTACAAATGTTCCACATGACCGCCAATTTGATTTAAGCATTTTATAACTCGTATAACTCCGTATTTTTTATAAAAGCCGATAAAATTCCAAAGCTACAATCTAGTGAGCCTTGATTTTGACACGCATTAAAACATTGTTGTTGATTTAATGTCAAATCAGTACAATTTAAGTGATTTTGTAATTTTATATATATATATATATATATATATATATATATATATATATATATATATATATATATATATATATATATATATATATATATATATATATATATATATATATATATATATATATATATATATATATATATATATATATTCATGGTACATTCATTTTCTGTATTTTGTTCATAAATGAACAATGTAAAGTATGTAACAACTTTTTTTTGTGGTTGTATTAAAAAGTACATTAATTTAAGAATCGTTCATTTATTTGGCGTAATATTAGAAACGTTTTTAATTATTAATATGTAGAATTGAGAATGGCAATTTAATTGGAATTTCCTAGAACAAATCTTTTGGGTGTAGTATTTCATAAATAGTTTTAGTTCCCTTTCTTAAAAAATTGGATTTATATTATTGTATTCGCGCAAGCGTGAAGACTTTTAGGGGGAATACACTTGAGTTATTCTGAAAGCTTTTTTTTTAATTCACTTAATGCTGAATGTTACTACAGCAGTAAGCATGATTTTTACATAATCTTTTATATTTGGTGCCATCAGATTTTGGTGGTAAGTTATTTTTTTTTCTCATTATATTTAAAACTAAAGCCTTTGCTTTTTTTTAGGCACTTTTTAAGTACGCACTTTTTAAGTACTCACTTTTTAAGTACGCACTTTTTTTTAAGTACTCATTTTTTAAGTTACTCATATGTTTTAATGCATACTTTTATATGGCATTTTTATAATAATTATTTTTAATGGCACGTATAAGTCAATACTTTACTATTCTAATTTAAATGGAAATTTTTACTTGAATTACATTTTACAACGCAAGTTCTACATACTTTTACAAATAAATTTGGCGATTTAAACTTCAAAGAAATTCAATAAAATTATGGACAGAATATATAAAGGGAAATAAGCAAGACATTGACCTCACCAAGTTCACCATTCTGCTTCATAGTTACCAGTTACAGTGTATGTACAGAACCGTTAAAAGGTAATGTTTTTTTATATAATTTAGAATAGTATATGACTTCTGATTTTTTTACGTATTCAATCATATATTGAATAAACTTATGTATTTCATGTTATTTTATTTTCATTTTGATAAATTGTTTATTATTATTCATTAACTAGGTTTTGTTGTTCCTATATATATATATATATATATATATATATATATATATATATATATATATAAAAAGACAACATGGCGATCGAGATTTTATTATTTTTTCATAATTTTTTGATAACATTTTTTGAATTAAGTGAAAATAATTAAGCAGAAAAGAAGCAAGTAGCATTTCAGGTAGGTTAATTAAACCCTAAATTAGAACCCTCCCCTATCTCAATTTACCGATGAGCCGACGGCAGTAGCGATTGTTATTTGATAATATTTTTTATGTTAATTAAAATTATTTGATCAATTTATTACATCATCGCTTTTTTATTATAATGTTACAATCTGACGCCATTTAATAATTTTTGTTATACTTTGGCGCTTTTATAATGTTATACTTTGGCGCCCGAGCAGGGACTTTGATTTTTATTACTTGAAATTTATTGTTTGAAATTTATTGCTTTGTATTTGATATTTTATTTACATTTGTGTTAATACAATTTGGGGCCAGGAAAAGGGATATGCTGTTGTTTCAATGCTGGTTATTCTCACTTGTGTTTGTTTATTTTGATTTTATTTTAAGAGTTGTCAGAATTTTAAGGAGTGTTACCATTTAGGTTACGCTTGGTCTTTTATGTATTTCTTTATTGATTGTGTTATATAATATTTTTACGATGTCAAATTTTAATTATTTAGTTGATGTTTTATATATTGATGAGTTATATTAGTAGAATTAAAATTTTTTTAAAAATGTAAATGAAACAGAAAGGTTGACAAAAGGTGAGAGACGTAAATTAAATTGAGAAATTTACTTGATTACATTTTATGTAAGTGGAATTATTAAAAAATGCATTCAATCTTTGATTATGATACATTACAACGATTTATAGATTCAATTCTAGGTCATGATTTATCCCATTCAGTTTTTTGTTTATTTAAACGATATTATTGTTTTTTCAAGTACTTTTAAGGGAAGTTTTTAAAAGGCTTAGGATGCCAATTTAAATATTAATTTAGATAAATGTGAATTTTGTAAATCTCAATTATCATATTTAAGTTTTGTTATTGATAAACTTCACAATATTCAATTGTTAATACATTTAATTAAATTTTGAAACGATTCATTAGAATTTATTGAATCCATTTAACGAAAACTTTGAAATGAATAATGAATTACAAATTTAGATTATTTTATTTTTATGTCACATAATGACAATATTAATACTTCAGTTAGTATTCCTACTTAAGATTTTTTCCAAATGAATTGCATATTTACAAATTTTTGAGAGTTCCGTTCATGTTTATATATTTAAAATTTAATGGTAGTAGTTTAGATGCGAAAGTTTAACATATTTTTGTGTTATTTGTGTATAAATTCCATTTTTTTATTTTCTTAGATTGTACTCCTTCTCTGTTGAATTGTTTTTTAATTGAAATCGTAACGCTGTTCATGAGTCTACGAAATTTTCAAATTCCTTTTTGGCGTTTGGTCGGACAGTTCCTATTTCTGGAGATTTTTATGGTCCACTAAAGGATTTCAAAGAGGATGATTTATTTATTACTAACCGTGAACAATTAGTTCAAGATTTAAATGAACTTTCACCTATTTTTAAACATGTTAAACAAAATTTACATGCAGCTTACGAAAGAAATTCAAAATCTTACAATTTGCGACGTCGTCCGTTGAAATTAAATGTTGGCGATTTGGTTTGGAAAAAGAATTTTACTTTATCTGATGCGACTAAAAATTATAGTCAAAAGTTAGCTCCAAAATTTATTGAAGCAAAAGTTATGGAGGTGGTAGGTCCAACTACGTACCGATTGGCCACCCCTATTGATAATAAACCCTTAGGTGTTTTTCATGTTAAGGATTTAAAACCACATTAGTTCTTATTTTTTTCGTATTCTTTTTAATTATTTTTCGATTTTAGTATTTTTACATTCTGGTTTTCTTATTTATATTTTTTAGTTATTTTGATAATTTTTCAAAATAATTTTATTTTGTGCTTATTTCGCACATTATTTTATTTTATATTGTTGTGGCTTTGCAAACCACTTATTATTTTTTTTACATTTGTTAGCATGATTTTTGCTACATTTGTTTAGCACGATGGTTGATATTTAGATCCCATTGTGCGATTGAATTGCCGACTTTGTGGGACATTAGTTCTCAGGCAGATTATCTGCCTTTATTGGATTTACAATTTGCTACTGTTACAATAGTAAAATTGAAGATAACTATTTTGAGTTTACCTCTGATCGTTAATTTGACGTCTAAAACTCATAACCATGGATAAGAAAACTAGTAATGCTTCTATACATTTTTATTTTTTGATTGATTTAGTTATTTTGTTTTTCCTGATTTGTGTAGTGTTACTATTCTCGGACGGTGCTTGAGGACTTCGGTTCGCCTCGTGTCAACCTCGATTACTTCACTTCCTGACTATGACGTTTTGGTAGTTTTGGGGGTTGTAGCGTTCGTAAGGGTGCTTCATCTTTCTCTTGGCTACTCACCTAGATTTCGATTTATTTATAAAGCGTGCGTGTTAGTTAGGGGTATGTTTGGTCTTGGACGATGACTGTGGAACAACATGAAACCTGAATCTCGTGAAGGGTAGATTGGCCTCTCTTGTTCTCCACGACGAAGCATCCTGAGCTAATTTGCCAAGGAAATAGTCGTATCTTGGATTTAACGATTTTGACTCACTTATCGAACGTGACAGTGGTAGTTGTGTTATGTACCTAAGAGGCTTGGTTTGAGACCACCGGGGTAGGGTAATTGAACTGCTCTCTCTCGACCTCAATTCTCGCGATTATTTATTGTTAGTTCGGAAGGATTTTCTATTTTTATACTCTCGAGTAGAGTGGCGTTTAGTCTTGATTTTTTACAAAGTTTCACGATGACCGTTTCCGGGTTCTCTGCCCACTGTCCCTTCAGGTCATGGTAGGTTTCGGTTTCCGTTCGTTTTTTACCTTAGATTCAAATTTTTTTACCGGATACTCATTTTGCTCTTCTGATGGTGGTTTGCTTCACTAACCCCACCAGTTAAAGTTTTTTACTTTATTTAAGGTTTCGGGTCCTTGATTCTCGACTAGTGGCGTGTGCGGGTGGTAGCGCGTCATTAGCTTTTTTGGTGTTGCCAGGGGTCTTTCCTGACCGACATCACCACATTTTCCGTACTTCTTCGTACATTTTCTTGTTATTTTTTCAATATTGCTTATATTTTAATCAGCTTAACATTTTGTATTTTTTAAATTTTAGCAATTTCATTTATTAGCTTAGTGTTTGGAATCTCCGCTTTGGTGATCTCCCAGTCCAAATTTTAGGAGGGGGTGTGTAACAACTTTTTTTTGTGGTTGTATTAAAAAGTACACTAATTTAAGAATCGTTCATTTATTTGGCGTAATATTAGAAAAGTTTTTAATTATTAATATGTAGAATTGAGAATGGCAATTTAATTGGCATTTCCTAGAACAAATCTTTTGGGTGTAGTATTTCATAAATAGTTTTAGTTCCCTTTCTTAAAAAATTGGATTTATATTATTGTATTCGCGCAAACGTGAAGACTTTTAGGGGGAATACACTTGAGTTATTCTGAAAGCTTTTTTTTTAATTCACTTAATGCTGAATGTTACTACAGCAGTAAGCATGATTTTTACATAATTTTTTATATTTGGTGCATTCAGATTTTGGTGGTAAGTTATTTTTTTTCTCATTATATTTAAAACTAAAGCCTTTGCTTTTTTTTAGGCACTTTTTAAGTACGCACTTTTTTTTAAGTACTCATTTTTTAAGTTACTCATATTTTTAATGCATACTTTTATATGGCATTTTTATAATAATTATTTTTAATGGCACGTATAAGTCAATATTATACTATTCTAATTTAAATGGAAATTTTTACTTGAATTACATTTTACAACGCAAGTTCTACATACTTTTACAAATAAATTTGGCGATTTAAACTTCAAATAAAATCAATAAAGTTATGGACAGAATATATAGAGGGAAATAAGCAAGACATTGACCTCACCAAGTTCACCATTCTGCTTCATATTTACCAGTTACAGTGTATGTACAGAACCGTTAAAAGGTAATGTTTTTTTATATAATTTAGAATAGTATATGACTTCTGATTTTTTTACGTATTCAATCATATATTGAATAAACTTATGTATTTCATGTTATTTTATTTTCATTTTGATAAATTGTTTATTATTATTCATTAACTAGGTTTTGTTGTTCCTATATATATATATATATATATATATATATATATATATATATATATATATATATATATAAATACAACATGGCGCTCAAGATTTTATTATTTTTTCATAATTTTTTGATAACATTTTTTGTATTAAGTGAAAATAATTAAGCAGAAAAGAAGCAAGTAGCATTTCAGGTAGGTTAATTAAAATCTAAATTAGAACCCTCCCCTACCTAAATTTACCGATGAGCCGACGGCAGTAGCGATTGTTATTTGGTAATATTTTTTATGTTAATTAAAATTATTTGATCAATTTATTACATCATCGCTTTTTGATTATAATGTTACAATTTGACGCCATTTAATAATTGTTGTTATACTTTTGGCACTTTTATAATGTTATAAGTACTTAACGGTTTCTCCCAATCATTAATATAAAGTACTTATTTGTGGATTTCCCAGTTAAAAGCCTTTCACAATTCACATATTTGACGCCATTTAATAATTGTTGTTATACTTTTGGCGCTTTTATAATGTCATAAGTACTTAACGGTTTCTCCCAATCATTAATATAAAGTATTTATTTGTGGATTTCCCAGTTAAAAGCCTTTCACAATTCACTGCACGAAAACCTCTAACGTGTTTTTTTGAAAACCCACTAATGAGGTAATTACATAAAAGGTAAACAGACCTTGAAAATACAAGTATGATGTTAACGTTCTTTGTATGACAAAAAAATTCCGGTAACTAGATTTAAATAAAGCAGAAAGATCTGCGGATTATATAAGATGAACGTGCAATTACGAATTCAAATTACATTTTTATTTATAGCCTTTAACATATCGAAATTAAAGTCAACTTTTATTTCCCCTGAGGCATTAGTCCATTTTCTATAACGGCTTTGCGCAAAGCAACTTTCAATTCTAAAATACTGATTTGATTTAATTTACAGCTTGAAAAAACCAACTTTTAATTCTAAAATGCTGATTTGATTTAAGCCACACCCACAAAATGGCCGACAAGATGGCCGCTAAAACAGGGATGCTAAGATGAATTAAGATGAATTAAGTTGAATTAAGATGAATTAAGATGAATTAACATGAATTAAGATTAATTAAGATGAATTAAGGTTAATTAAGATGAATTAAGATGAATTAAGACGAATTAAGACGAATTAAGACGAATTAATACGAATTAAGACGAATTAAGACGAATTAAGATGAATTAAGACGAATTAAGACGAATTAAGATGAATTAAGATGAGTTAAGATTAATTAAGATGAATTAAGTTGAATTAAGATGAATTAAGATTAATTAAGATGAATTAAGATGAAATAAGATTAATTAAGATGAATTAAGATGAATTAAGATGAATTAACATGAATTAAGATGAATTAAGATGAATTAAGATGAATTAAGATGAATTAAGATGAATTAAGATGAATTAAGATGAATTAAGATGAATTAAGATGAATTAAGATGAATTAAGATAAATTAAGCTGAATTAAGATTAATTAAGATGAATTAAGATGCATTAAGATGAATTAGGTTGAATTAAGATGAATTAAGATGAATTAAGATAAATTAAGGTGAATTAAGATGACTTAAGATGAATTAAGCTGAATTAAGATGAATTAAGATGGATTAAGATAGATTAAGATGAGTTAAGATGAATTAAGATGAATTTAGACGAATTAAGATTCATTAGCGAATTAAGATGAATTAAGATGGACCTAAGATAGATTGGAGTTGATGAATTAAGATGAATTACAATTCATTGAATTAAGATTTTGGACCTTAGGGAGGCTAAAGATGAATTACTATGAATTAAGATGGATTAAGATGAATATGGCCGACAAGATTGCAGCCGAAACAGGGATGCTAAGATGAATTAATATGAATTAAGGTGAACTAAGGCTTTGGTCCTTAGGAATGTTGCTGAGCCCATTCTACTGACACCGAAGAATTCCGAAATCAGACACTTTTGGTACGTAATACTGTCACAATATAGCGTCTTATTTAGGTGGTTGAAGAAAAAGATAATTTTGAGTAACAAACACAAACTAGCTTTTAGTAAGTGTGATTGTTGGTGTTCTTGTGTAATCCTGCATCTAGCTGGTAAATAGATCAAATCCAACGTATACTTAAGTATACCAAAACGTAAAAATGCGAAAATCAACAAATTATGATATTTGTCGTAACAACATTTCCAGGTTGGAGTGGGGTATATTTGCATTCTAGTGTAACTTTTTTGTGTTGATTATTTTAAAAATAAATTTATTTTTTCAATTTTGATTGTTTCTAATGTGAATTTTCGTCAAATGGTCATCTGCTGATTCATTTGGTTGTTATTATTACGCACACCTACATAACTTTCAATTGTAAACTAGATGTATGCAATAAACACGAAATATTCTAATATATTTGCATCTTCTGTATACGGGCGGTTACGTATGCTTGGGTATGACAGATGTCTAACGGAAGCGAAATATAATTTAAATGACGTACTTGTAACCTATAACTGTTGCTACATTTATTTATTTTCTTTACTACACCTGAATCATAATGCCCATTTTCAACACTCAAATGCGTGCGAAATCGGGCCTTTAAAACACTAATGCTTTAAAGTTACCTAGGTAACAACGAATTCACCTCCAAATTTTGAACGATCATAAATACTCGTACACAAACAGAACTAATCTTTACTTATTTAAATGAACAAGTATTTTCTTACAAACTTCGCATTGTGGTCCAGGTAATTAATACACGTGTATAAGCGCCTTTACAGCACTTCTCCCTTAAAAGGCACTCGGCTTTGCCTCACGCTTTTAAATCGAGTCGCGGGTGCTTAAGGCTTGCTTATACACTTTTATTATAATATACTATTTTCTTATTTATAATTTTTTTAACTCACCACATGCCTTCTCCAACCAGTCTCTTTTTATGCTCTGCTTTGATTTGTCATACCAGTTCTTCTTAAGGGAACCTCCACTAAATTCCATGTTTCGTCGAAAAATACCAGATCATCTAAATGATGTTTATTTTTAAAATATGTCCTGAAAATCTTAAACGACTTACAGCGATGTTTTATTTTTGAAATAAACCTACTCTGCCATCATTTGAGGTAACGGAGAAGCTGATGGAATGTTGCAATCTTTTTAAACTCGATTTGCAAAGGTTTCACAGTTGGCAAGATATCAAGATATCAAATGATATACACTGTGTCCAAGATAAGGATTCTCGCAATGGGATCCCGCAAATGGTAATAGTGTAAGGTTGTCTTGACGCACCCTGTATGTGAGATGTTATAATGACGTGTATTTCGTGTTTTGGGTACGGGTGTATTGAGTTCGAACGAAAAAAAAAATTTTTGTTTGTGTATATGCATAATGTATGTGGGTGGATGATACGCCACTGGCAATTTAGGAGAAATATCATTCAGTATGCAGATACGTGTATTTGAATGTCAGAGACATTGGTGTTGGAATAAATAGATTCTGATGAATGTAAATGTGAAGAGAAATGTGTCGATGGGACGATAATGTTTTGCTACTGTTGACTACCGGGTAAGGAATGGAATGTTGGAAGATAAAGGAGTAATCTTTGCCGGAAGATGTGAAGGTATAAGTATAGAATGTTTTAGGAAATATGTAGAGAAAGATTTGGTATGTTTAATTGTTGATTATAGAAAGTTCTCGTAATGTTGTGCAATCAGTTTTGAGAATACATGTACGTATATGGGATTTGAGACCTTAGACTGTACTTATTTTTGCAAATGTTGCGGAAGGAGGATGAGCGCATGGGAGAGATAAACGTTGAAAGTTGTGTAATAGTCCAGAGTGGCCACTGAATGAATGTGATGACGAGAAATGGCTTCTCCATAAAGTAATTGTAAAATTTGCAGGTAAGAGCAAACATGGCGATGTATAGTAATTACAAGCGTGTTTGTGCAGAGGGTAGCATCAGTCGGCACTAAGAAGGTTTGAGTGAATACCATTGGTGAATATAGCGAGGAAGTAAGACATGTTTAAAGATGGATGGCTTGAGGTATAAACAGGAAAGTCAGAGATTGACGGGGAGGGCTTTTTGGCTTTTGCTTTTGGTAGATGTCGGTGAGAGCTCGGTGGAAGACGCGCGCGCGAGATGAAGTGTGACCTCAAAATGGGTTGAGTTGGAGTTATATTTGTGAATAATATTGAAGGCAGTCATTGTTTAAACAACTGCGTAACCCAAAAGGGGATGAATCGTATGAGACATTCATAAATAAAACAATTAATAAAATTGAGATTGAAGATAAAATCAGTTATGGTTTTTTTTTTCTTCAAGGAAAAAAAAGTGCGTAAGCAGTTTTATAATAAGATAACAGTTGTTACGTTATAGTGTTGAGTGCGGCGCGTGTGCTTGTAATGATCCTAGTTCAAATTATTTCTGGGACCACCTTTAAGTGAACGAAATATTCGTAGTAAATTGAGCCAATGTTAAAGTAATTTTATATGACATTAAAAGTTTATTTGTGTAAGGAAGGGCTAAATTGTCCTAAAGGTTGCAAGAAACTTTAACGAGGCAACCAAACGTGTGCAGATTATTACGGGTCATTGGAGTAATAACCTCGTATAGTTGGACTATTCGCGAGTACCGAAAGGAATACGTGTTTGTGGAATTGTGGAGTACTTGTTATGTGCCTTCAGGCAATCTAAGGATACACATGGACTACAAATAATTGGTTTACGGGAAGAGAGAAGAAAGAAAAGCGCAGGATGAATGGACAGTCTTTAAGTAAGAATTACATTTAAGAACATTGAAAACTCAGTTGAGCACGATTATCTTTTTGGTTAATTTTATTTGCGGGTTGTTGTGTAATTTTTTTTTAATTAATTATAGTTGAAGGAAAAAGGTAATCGATCTCGAGTTATGTTGTATTGGCGGTTTTAGTAGTAAGAATTTTTGCAGAAACGCAAATTTGTATTGACAGTGATGTGGTGGGTTGGTTTCTCAACCACGCTGTTGTAGTGTATGTAAACATTTGTTTTTTGTGCAGGACAATATATATATATATATATATATATATATATATATATATATATATATATATATATATATATATATATTTTATTTAATTTTTATTCTGTTGTTTATTTAGCCAGTTATGAGACACATTTGTGACGTTTACTTAATTGGTGACCTAGTTTTCGACAATTTAAATGTAGACTTTGCATATTTTGGTTTTAAGATTAATGAACAACCTGAAAGGTTATATTTGCCAGGTTAATTTTAAAAAAGAAGATTTTCATGTTAGTTTCGTTTAACGCAGTACACTAATGGCGGATCAGCTGTTGATTTAAAAATTTCATTAAGTATAACTAAGAGATGGAGTTTTGAGAACTTACATATTTACGAATGTCCCATACGATTCAGAGGTATCATAAAGGAACAATTATTAAGCCGATGACATTGATTTTCTTTTGGTTAGGAATTAAAAAAAAATTAATTATCGACCATTGAGTGAAGAACTATTTTATGCATTAATAAGTAGAGATTTGACTTTATACGTATACGAGGGATACGTAGAAAATATTCAGTTAACGTGCTATAACTTTGGTATTCCGGATGTACAAGGCACAAACAGGAAGTTTGTGACGACCCGTGTATTTCAGATTTTTTTTTTGTATAACTGTTGGTTACGTGAATGCAGTTGAATTTGAGTGATAAATTTTGTTTTGGAAATTTTGGTTTACGAGGTGTATTCAAAAGGTTTCTAATAACCTGGGTAGTACTAAATATATTTGAGTCTGAGTTGAATTGTTTGGGACGAGTGTTTGTTTTAGGACCCTCGTGTAAGAGTTTACTGAGTAAGCACAATCCTACTTTCCGCAATCAAGTAGGGTTAATTAACACCCAGCTTAAGACAATTATTTTAGCAAAGTTTCGATTGTGGTGGCGCCTGGAGACATATTTTTCCGGACTGAGCTGTTTGAATATCGGTGTAAGGTGTTTGAGCGTATTAATCATTCATTTTACTTCTTATTTCGACCACGCCCATCTCCCTGTTAGCTGGCTTGGCAACCCGCTTACATTAGTAAGCATACACCGCGCCTAGTGCGGTTTGGACGTGTAACATAATTATATGGCCTACCAACGTGGGGCCCGATGAATGAACCGTGACCTAATTTTGTTGTTTGATGGAATATTTTAGTAGAATTTTGGATCCTGAAGTTTAAATTACTGATTGTTGACGAATTATCGATTGGACTTGGTGAGATTAGTGAATGTTGAGTCGTATGGCAATTTTCTTTTTTTGTGAGGAGACAATTAGTATTTAAGTATTTACACTTGTGACTTTGAGCTTATTGTGTATTAAGTGAATCCCTTTGTTCTGAAAGATATTTTGGTGGTATTAACGAGTTGTTTAGGATATTTTTGAAGTATTTTAGGAAACCTGTATTTGACAAGATGGGTTATAAGATCCATATTGATTGTCTGACATTGAATGAGATTAAGTATGAGATAGCTATTAGGGGAGGTGATGCTTCCTTAGGTATTACGGCTTTACGAAAAGCACTTAGGAGTATTTATAGTGAAGAAGCTGCGGGTAGGGCAAGTACGCGACCCCCGTACCCGTTTGAATTTGATACTGATAGGTTAGCTATTAATGAAACTAAGTTAGAAATTGAAAAATTAATTGATGAATTACAAAGTAACGTGACTACAAAAATTATAGCGACTATTGAAACAAAATTTAAGTATATTTTTAATAGAATTAGTAATGCTGTGGAAAAACGGATGTAGAAAATAAAGAGAAAGAGGATTTCATTACGAGTATGGCAATTTTAGTTTCGAATTGTGAAATTTTAGATAGGCAAGTAGTAGTTAGGACTCCCGCTAATGTAGGGACAAGTACTGATGACGTGATGGCTTCACCATCAACCAGTTTTAAGACTGAATTACCAATAGTTGACCCTTTAGTAAACGTAGCACCTATTATGACTGTAGCGAAGAGTGTTCCCGTATGTAAGTGGAACATCTCTTTTTCAGGTGACATTAAGTCTTTGTCGTTAAATGCATTTTTGGAGAGAATTAGTGAGTTACAAATCTCCCGTAACGTTAGAGATGAACAACTGTTTGCTGTTTGCAGAGTGAAGTATGGGAGATTAATTGAAGAACGTATACAAGCAATGGATAGTTACGTACCCCCGAGTAGGCGAAAGTCAGATTTAGAGACCGATTTAGCATATGTACGTGAGGTAGAGAGTATAATTGAGTCACGTAATGCTGTGAAAGGTGGCGAAGTTAAGGTATCGGAGAGAGTGGAAGTGAAACCGTCTGGGTCCAGAAAGATCATGAATGTGGCGAAACCTTTGTTGTGCTGGAATTGCAAGCAAGGCAATCATAAAGCAGTTCAATGTCAAGTACCGAAAAAGAGTATGTAATGTTTTAGATGTGGTAGGACAGATTTTACCGTTAGGACATGTCCTAAATGTTCACGATTTTCACGTAATCAAGAAAATGGGGAAGGGAGGCAATAGACAGTCGCATATTGTCTTCCAAAATTTTCGTAGAGTCGGCTATATTTTATAATAGTTCTCGAAATAAGGCAGAGATAACGTTTTCGAAAAATAAAGTTTTATTGGATTATATGTTTGACAATCAGGCTTTAGATGAGAGACCATTTATTTATGTTAGTGTTTATAGTCAGTCTATGTTAGTACTCTTGGATAGTGGTTCTTCTAGAACGATTTTGGGAATAAAAGGTTGGAATAGCTTAGAAAGGTTAGGAGTTAGGTGTAGAAGTAAGCGTGTGACTACGTGTGTTGTGGCGAATGACCAGAAAGTTTTATCTGTAGGCACTTTGACGATTCCAATTGAAATTAGAGGAAAAATTGTTACAATGGACGTGATTATTGTACCCGATATAAGACATCAGATGATTTTAGGATGGGATTTCTGGAAAAAGGCAGGTATTGTACCTGATTTTAGTAGAGGTGAATGGCAGTTTGAAAGTTTAAGTGAAATTGAAATTTTAGAGACTAGGGATTTAGTAATACATTCACGTTTAGATTTGACTACCGATCAATTGAATTTATTAGACAATTTAGTTGAGGATTATTTTGTGAGGACTAAGGAGAAAGAGTTGGGATACGCAAATTTAGTAGAGCACCGAATTAGGACCAATAGTAAGCCTATTGAGCAAAGGTATTATCGTGTATCACCATTTATGCAGAAACATATTGATGATGAGTTAGAGAAAATGTTGAAACTTGGAGTGGTTGAGAAATCGAGTAGTGCATGGACTAGTCCTATTGTTATGGTCAAAAAAAAGGACGGGAAATATAGGTTTTGTGTAGATTATCGCAAGTTGAATAAGGTTACGGAGAAGGATGCTTATCCTATTCCTTACGTTTCGTCAATTTTAGATCGTCTTCGTGACGCGAAGTTTATTTCGTCTTTAGATATTAAGTCTGCGTATTGGCAACTGCCAATGGCGGAGGATTCAAAAGAGTTTACGGCTTTTACGGTACCCAATAGGGGTCTTTATCAGTTAAAGAGAATGCCTTTTCGCTTAGTTAATGCACCGGCATCGTGGCAACGATTAAGTGATAGTGTTATTGGTTCAGAATTGGAACCTCATGTGTTTGTTTATCTTGATGACACTATAATTTGTACACCGACGTTTGAGAAACATATTGAAGTGTTAACGGAAGTGTTTAAGCGTTTTGAACGCGCAGGTTTAACGTTGAGCAAGGACAAGTGTTCCTTTTGTCGTGACGAATTACGTTATTTGGGTTATGATGAAGTGGAGAAGGTTATATGTTATAATAGCAGATCATTGACGCGTAGCGAACGGAAGTTTTCGACTACGGAGAAGGAGTGTTTGGCGGTGTTATGGTCGATAGAGAAGCTTAGACCATACATCGAAGGAGTTAAGTTTACCGTTATTACGGACCATGCATCCTTAGTATGGTTACATAATTTGAAGGATCCGACAGGACGTTTGGCTCGATGGGGAGTTAGGCTCCAACAGTATGATTTTGAAGTTATACATAGGAAGGGTAGAGATCATGTAGTACCCGATACCCTATCGCGATCAGTTCCCGTTATTGAGGAAACGTCTAGTGAAGATAATACCGACAGCGACATTACCGGCGGAGACCACAATAAAGAAGAAGATATTGTAGAAGATAAATGGATTGAAAGAATGAAGAGATGTATTGAGAATCGGCCGATAGCGTATCCAAGATGTTCAAGATGGGAAGCTATATAAGCATGTGACGTGTAGTTATCCGAATTTACGTGAAGACGCGGAAAGCTGGCGTGAAGTTATTCCGAAGGCGAAGCGTGGTGAAATGTTGAGAAAGTACCATGACGAACCCACTGCAGGGCATGCAGGAATATTCAAGACATATGAACGTATTTCGAAATTATATTATTGGCGTAAGTTAAAAAATGATGTGAAACGTTATGTGAATAAGTGTGAAGTGTGTATAGCACATAAACCCGAACAGCGATTACCGGCAGGACTGATGACTCAGCATCCAGTTATCGATAAACGTGGCAAATGATTTCGACAGATATTGTGGGACCTCTTCCTAGGTCTAAAAGTGGTTATAGTTATGTTCTAGTAGTGTCAGATTATTTTACGAAGTTTGTGTTATTTTTCCCGTTACGTACGACTACGGCCGCGAGTGTTGTGAAAAATATTGAAGAAAATGTGTCTTTACTATTTGGCGTACCGTTGTATGTGTTATGTGATAACGGATCACAATTTAGAGGTGCACCCTTTAGGAATATGGTGGCATTGTATAAAGCCAAGATCATTTTTAATGCAAATTATCACCCCCAGGCGAACTCAACGGAAAGGGTTAATCGAGTAATGAAGACTATGTTAGCATCGTATATTGAAGACAATCAGAGAAATTGGGACAAGTATTTAGCGAAGGTGGCTTGTGCAATTAGGACAGCTACTCATGAAGTTACTGGAATGACTCCGTATTTTGCGAATTTTGGTAGATAAATGAATCTCGATGGAACGAGACATGGAGAACCCGTAGGGGAAAATACTTTGAATGACGTCGCGTTTGCGAATAGAGAACCTTTAATTGCTAGAGGCAATGTTTTTCGAGAAGTGTATGATGATATCAAGAGAAGATTGAATGCAGCGTATATTAGAAGTAAGAGGAATTACGACTTACGAAGAAGATTAGCTACTTTTCAAGTAGGAGATACTGTGTGGCGGAAGAATTATGTTTTATCGGACGCATCGCGTTATTTTGCCGCGAAATTAGCACCTAAATTTATTGGACCGTTTTATATAAAGAAAAAAGTTTCGTATCAGACGTATGAGTTATCGGACGCCTCAGGCGACTCTAGAGGCATATGGCATGCCAAAGATTTAAAGTTCGGACCCTCAGACGATTAAGTTAGATAACATTTTAGTATGAATATATTGTAGGTTAGGCTATTGAACTAATAGATCAAATTTTTTTTTTACTTCTTCCGTCAGATGGCTGTTGGTAGGTTGGTCGGAAAAACTATTGGGCGTGTGGAGATGACTATTTCTATTTTCTTTTATATCAGAATTTGTCTGTTTTGTTTGTGTCCTTGGGGCACACTTGGCTGTGTAGGGACGGCCCTAGAATTTTCCTACAGCAGAGGCCAACTGCTTGTCGTAAGAGGCGACTAATCAAAGGGGTGTGTCGAGGTAGGATGAGACCTTGGTCTTGGGGGGGGAGTTGAGTACCATGTTGAAGGTTTTGGTGATTGAAATACGGGGTTTCAAGTCGGAAATGTTGTGTTGTGAAGGGCGTAGGAGTGTAATTGTAGTGCAGGACATTACGTATAGCGGAGTGACCGCGTTGTGTGGGCACTTTGTTGGTTGCGTGTTTGACGCAGGGTTATTTTTGGGTTCCTGAGTTCGGTTGTTTATAAATACAAATATAGCTATAGTTACGTATATGCATTTTTGGATTTAGGTTATTATATGGTTATTTCGGTCTTCGACCGCTTTACGGCATAGCCGACGTATATAGTTAGGATTACTTAGATTAGGGTGTTTTGTTTTTAGGAAGTCTGACGGGTCTACCCTACTGATTACGATACTTGTTTAATATTTACGATAATTTTGACGTATTAACGAAAATATTTGCCGATTTGTGACTTGTTCTTTTGAACTCTACCGGCTTTGACGTTAGCTTGTTTTTTTTGTTTTTTTTTTAGGTGAGTGTGTTTTTATTGAGTGCATGATGTCGACACCAGGAAGCAGGTGTTGGGTTGGGAAGCAGTCACGTGGGACACGACTGTGGAACTCCCAGCATCGACGGATTTAGTCCCATTGCGTTTGGAGTGAGAGTGACGTAGGTGGTAGTTGGCGAGGCTGACCCTTCATCGGCTGCGGAGCGACTGCTCGTATCTTTTTGATGCTTACCCCGCTTTGGCGGTGGCGTTTGGATATTTTCGGCTACGCCGGTCCCCATGGTTTTGGACCGCTTGTCGGCCAGGCCATGTTTAGGGTGTGGTTTCTGCCCATCCTATTTTAGGTTCGAGGCCCTATAGTCTCCGGCCGAGTTGTAGTGGCGGTGCTGCGGCTCAGTTTTGTTTTGAGTGATCTTTGTCTTGGTGATGGGGAGCGGAGCGGATCCACTCTCCACCACACACCGTTAGTTGGGTTATGGCTTCACGAGCGGACCTCGGTAGGTTGTTTTAGTTTTGACTTTGTGTAGGTCTCTTAGAACCAGTATTTTTGAGCTTTTCTGGAAGAAAATCTCCTTGTGGGGGAGGTGTAAGGTTGTGTTGACGCACCCTGTATGTAAGATGTTATAATGACGTGTATTACGTGTACGGGTGTATTGAGTTTGAACGAAAAAAAAAAATTTTTTTGTGTATATGCATAATATATGTGGGTGGATGATACGCCACTGGCAATTTAGGAGAAATATCATTCAGTATGCAGATACGTGTATTTGAATGTCATAGAGACATTGGTGTTGGAATAAATAGATTCTGATGAATGTAAATGTGAAGAGAAATGTGTCGATGGGACGATAATGTTTTGCTGCTGTTGACTACCGGGTAAGGAATGGAATGTTGGAAGATAAAGGAGTAATCTTTGCCGGAAGATGTGAAGGTATAAGTATAGAATGTTTTAGGAAATATGTAGAGAAAGATTTGGTATGTTTAATTGTTGATTATGGAAAGTTCTCGTAATGTTGTGCAATCAGTTTTGAGAATACATGTACGTATATGGGATTTGAGACCTTAGACTGTACTTATTTTTGCAAATGTTGCGGAAGGAGGATGAGCGCATGGGAGAGATAAACGTTGAAAGTTGTGTAATAGTCCAGAGTGGCCACTGAATGAATGTGATGACGAGAAATGGCTTCTCCATAAAGTAATTGTAAAATTTGCAGGTAAGAGCAAACATGGCGATGTATAGTAATTACAAGCGTGTTTGTGCAGAGGGTAGCATCAGTCGGCACTAAGAAGGTTTGAGTGAATACCATTGGTAAATATAGCGAGGAAGTAAGACATGTTTAAAGATGGATGGCTTGAGGTATAAATAGGAAAGTCAGAGATTGACGGGGGAGGGGGGCTTTTTGGCTTTTGCTTTTGGTGGATGTCGGTGAGAGCTCGGTGGAAGACGCGCGCGCGAGGTGAAGTGTGACCTCAGAATGGGTTGAGTTGGAGTTATATTTGTGAATAATATTGAAGGCAGTCATTGTTTAAACAACTACGTAACCCAAAAGGGGATGAATCGTATAAGACATTCATAAATAAAACAATTAATAAAATTGAGATTGAAGATAAAATCAGTTATGGGTTTCTTTTTCTTCAAGGAAAAAAAAGTGTGTAAGCAGTTTTATAATAAGATAACAGCTGTTACGTTATAGTGTTGAGTGCGGCGCGTGTGCTTGTAATGATCCTTAGTTCAAATTATTTATGGGACCACCTTTAAGTGAACGAAATATTCATAGTAAATTGAGCCAATGTTAAAGTAATTTTATATGACATTAAAAGTTTATTTGTGTAAGGAAGGGCTAAATTGTCCTAAAGGTTGCAAGAAACTTTAACGAGGCATCCAAACGTGTGCAGATTATTACGGGTCATTGGAGTAATAACCTCGTATAGTTGGACTATTCGCGAGTACCGAAAGGAATACGTGTTTGTGGAATTGTGGAGTACTTGTTATGTGCCTTCAGGCAATGTAAGGATACACATGGACTACAAATAATTGGTTTACGGGAAGAGAGAAGAAAGAAAAGCGCAGGATGAATGGACAGTCTTTAAGTAAGAATTACATTTAAGAACTTTGAAAACTCAGTTGAGTACGATTATCTTTTGGTTAATTTTATTTGCGTTGTTGTGTAATTTTTTAATTAATTATAGTTGAAGGAAAAAGGTAATCGATCTCGAGTTATGTTGTATTGGCGGTTTTAGTAGTAAGAATTTTTGCAGAAACGCAAATTTGTATTGAGTGATGTGGTGGGTTGGTTTCTCAACCACGCTGTTGTAGTGTATGTAAACATTTGTTTTTGTGCAGGACAATATATATATATATATATATATATATATATATATATATATATATATATATATATATATATATATATTTATCGTTAACTTTTATTCTGTTGTTTATTTAGCCAGTTATGAGACACATTTGTGACGTTTACTTAATTGGTGACCTAGTTTTCGACAATTTAAATGTAGACTTTGCATATTTTGGTTTTAAGATTAATGAACAACCTGAAAGGTTATATTTGCCAGGTTAATTTTAAAAAAGAAGATTTTCATGTTAGTTTCGTTTAACGCAGTACACTAATGGCGGATCAGCTGTTGATTTAAAAATTTTATTAAGTATAACTAAGAGATGGAGTTTTGAGAACTTACATATTTACGAATGTCCCATTCGATTCAGAGGTATCATAAAGGAACAATTATTAAGCCGATGACATTGATTTTCTTTTGGTTAGGAATTAAAAAAAAAATTAATTATCGACCATTGAATGAAGAGCTATTTTATGCATTAATAAGTAGAGATTTGACTTTATACGTATACGAGGGATACGTGGAAAATATTCAGTTAACGTGCTATAACTTTGGTATTCTGGATGTACAAGGTACAAACAGGAAGCTTGTGACGACCCGTGTATTTCAGATTTTTTTTTGTATAACTGTTGGTTACCTGAATGCAGTTAAATTTGAGTGATAAATTTTGTTTTGGAAATTTTGGTTTACGAGGTGTATTCAAAAAGTTTCTAATAACCTGGGTAGTACTAAATATATTTGAGTTTGAGTTGAATTGTTTGGGACGAGTGTTTGTTTTAGGACCCTCGTGTAAGAGTTTACTGAGTAAGCACAATCCTACTTTCCGCAATCAAGTAGGGTTAATTAACACCCAGCTTAAGACAATTATTTTAGCAAAGTTTCGATTGTGGTGGCGCCTGGAGACATATTTTCCCGGACTGAGCTGTTTGAATATCGGTGTAAGGTGTTTGAGCGTATTAATCATTCCTTTTACTTCTTATTTCGACCACGCCCATCTCCCTGTTAGCTGGCTTGGCAACCCGCTTACATTAGTAAGCATACACGACGCCTAGTGCGGTTTGGACGTGTAACAATAGATACAACTCCGGTTAAATGGGAAAAAATTGTGTAATTAGGGGACTAATAAAATGACATAAAGAAATCGATGGTATGATTTTTTTTTGATATTTAAAAAAATTTTGAATTTTTGAAATTTCTGTTTTATTTGTTTCTGGCGTTATTATAAATGGTACAGCAAAAATACAAATACTTCTTCACGGCAACTTGTTGTAGACTTTAACATGGCATAGTCACTATTCCAATCGGGCGTTTCCTTTTTTTTTAATACGGTACTGATATTTTGAAAACTGATTTTGGAAGATTTTGTTATTACAAATTTAACAATGTTCCACATTTGATGGTCTGATTGCGTTTTTATCCGTTTATGGACCATCCCGAAATTTTGAATACAGGCCTGCATTTTCACAAAAGTTTATTTAGTTAACTTTCCTTTGTGTTTAATATTTTATAAAGTAAGGTAAAGTACTAAAATAAAATATTGTTAATTATGCAACTTACCTTAAAAAACTAAATGCTTGTAAAATTAACATTAAAGTTACCTATTTAAATGATGATTATCAAACACTGCTAAAATACATGTGTTTAATTTCTAAAAAAGTAAGTAATCCTTACTTTAATGTACACTAAAAACAAAAGGAATTAGTAGTTTTTCCTTTTACCGTCAATTTGTTTGTTGACATTAACTTCCAATATTAAGAAACTTTATTATGGTGTGTTTAATAATCATCGGGAAAGTTATTGCAACAACTTCTTGAAAATGCAGGTCTGTATTCACAAGTTTCGTGATGATGGCCCATAAAAGGTTCAAAACGCGATCAGACGATCAAAGGTGGATGCACGGCTGAATTTGTAACAAAAAAATCTTTCAAAACCAGTTTTCAGTGGTGTAAAATAAAACTGTAAGTCATGCAGTTAGATTTGTAGTATTATCAAACCTGCTGAAAGTAATTCATGACAATCATTATAAGCATCTGCTATTGCGATTTTAAATTGTTACATGCCAAAAGGGCAGATGTATCTTTTCAAGGAGTGCCTTCCGTCTGGGCTCAATCTGAGTCGGAGACAGTGATACGTGGACGTCCTTGTCACTAAGGACCTGGACATACAGTTTACCTAGGGAAAAGGCGCAACGAATTTTTGTGGGTAGGTTGGCTCCTAAAACTTCAAATACGGCAGAGAATATTAGGAAGAGCGAAAATCAAGCGTAGTTAAACTGAAATAAAAACACATACTTAAATTATTATAAAAGTTCGGTAAATACGCGAGTTAACTGTGAGATAAACTGTAGAAGAAATTAGGGAGAAATCATACACAGTATACCCCTATTAAAACTAAATAATTTTTATTGACTTTTTATCTCTCCAACGTATAGGAGAGAGGTAACATTCAAATTTAGCAACAGTAGAAAATAAAGTATACCATGCATAAACAACTATTTATTTACTCATTAAAACAAATTCACACTTATTACACAATTTAATTATTAGCATAGAAGCAGAGCGGTTCCTTGAAACTAGACCGCTATTACTTATCTTGATAAAACGGGTACAGGATGATGAAATTAACTCGGATATGAAATGGACAGTTTCCGGCTGTTGCTAAAGGATTCTAAAAGAAAAAACCCCAACCACATATGTAAAATACAATAAATATTTTATGAACGGTGCAACCCCTGCAAGTGCTCTTGTAGAATGTTAGTTGATGTTTGTCAAAGGCACAAACGTTGCCTAAGGTTCAAAAAATGCTCCCAAATTGGATTTTTGAACAAAACATTTTTTTGTAATAAATGGAACGATCATATGTACGTCTTATAACAAAACTATTTTTAGCTTTTTTCGCTCTAACTAAAAAGTTATATCAAATTAAAAATACATTTTTGAACCCAGTACCTGAAACACGCCGACAGTTCCTGAACAAACCGTTTTATTGTTTATTTTTACTCATCGTATCATACAGCTGATACAGTGTTTTGACTTTTCGATTAAATCTTGTTATTATCGTCAATATATTGATAAATATATCAAAAATGTCAAACCTTAAATGTTATCATGGTTCTTTCGTACCATTATGTACGAATACCACAAAAACAACTCCCCATAAAATGCTTTTAAATGTTCCACAAGATGTTAAACGTCGAAATAAATGGTTTCAAGCAGTGCGACAACCTAATCCCAAAACAACATCAAATTTTTAATGTTGTGAAGATCATTTTGATGTAAGTATTTTATAATAATATAGTAATTAATAATTATTTATGTAAACGTATAAATTGAATAAATATAATTCGATAATAAAATGTTTTAACTAAACTCCAGTCATAACTTTTAAAAATCATAGCATCAAGAAAATTTCCATGAATAATTTAAAACGATTAAATAATAAATTTGTGCACAGTTATTGAATGGTTTCGGTTTAATTTAGTATTTTATATTTTAATTACGCGCTAGGTTATGTACTATACGAAACTGAAATTTTAAAAGCATATATAATGGTGGTTCTTCCGTTGTTATAATGTCATTTAAATTATTCTCATGATTTGATGTTTTTTAGCTGAAAGAAGACATGGAGAATTATATTTACTATACTACAATGTACAGCAAAAATTAAAGTTGATGTAGTACCGCACAAGTTTACTTGTCAGCCTAACCTAAACTTTATCACACATGACTAAACACAAGTAGCTATTATAAATAATGTTTTTGCACTAAATTTCGAATATTTTTGACACTATACTATTGAGATTTAATTTAACATTATGACGTCACAAACATGGCGACCAATCGTGGCGCGTTTGTAGTCGCGTTACTATTTTTAAAATTTTTTTAATTTTACATTATTTTAAGTCAAAAAAAATCTTTTTAAGAGTTTTTTGCATCGACTATTAATATAATTTATGGTAAAGTTTTAAAATATATAAAAACAATGGATACATTTTTTTTCAATAACAACATTGACGCTGCTAGTCTCAACCAATTGGGTAAGATAATGAATAATTACTTAGCAAAGAAAGCAAGGCTTCACCAGCGGTGTAGTCCGATCACAGTAACTGCATTTAACACAACAATGTGATCAAAGCATAATTTCCCTCAAAACCATTAATTATTAGAGGTGCGAAAAGTGAAAGCAAATATTACCACTTGAATAAAATTAAACTTAGCATCTACCCCGTACACCATTGGTTACTAATTAAATTTACACATGGATACTTTACATTCAATTGCGTGTAACTGAAAAGTGCATACATTCCGCATAATTAATCACTCAAGGTTCCGTTTAGTAATTTTGAATAAGTCACAATTAGAACAAATAAATAGATATAAATAAATATAAGGTGTTCGAAAATTTCAAATTAGGAATGAAAGTAAACACTCAACAAAATATTTCAGTAGTTACCGTGATTGTTCATGAAACATACATAACCTCACATGCGTTTGTAGTATAAAAACAGATCTAACAGAAGTTTAAGTAGAATGAATACAGAAAATTACTGTGCGTGCGGGCAAGGGCACATTTATCGGAAATATCCAGACTTATCGTAGAAGAGTGTTAAACAAGCTGGCCTAAATGTGTTAATAGGTAGGTATCTTCCAACGAGTAGCTAGGTTAAACCATGCACGCAGTTAACCGTACTTGACATAGTAAGTGTCTTGCAATCAGAATACAGGACACTCCGATTATAGGTAAGTTATTAATCGATGCTGAATCTTACACTATTATTGGAGCTTGTGATGTAAGCTAATGTTAAAATGACAACGTAAAGTAAGTTAAGTTACTTGTACGTACGATTTGTTCGTTAGGTAACAAACTGTATCGCATATATACAACTTATAATGTGTATCGAAGAAGGTACAAATAAAGTGGGTTATTCCTCAACAGCACAAATTCGTAACCAAGTCCAACATTTCTATCAAAAACACCTAAGGAACCACCCAAAGTATTCCTAACACCCCATAAGATTATTTTGAAACATCCGCAGGAGATGAGTCCACCAATACCATTGAAATAGAGTTAAACCTCGAAGTCAGTTATAACAGCCAGCGAATAAACCTGGAGGTTGTTTCGCACATTGTGTTCCAAATCGAGTCATGAATATATGAGGGTCGTATAAATTATGGAAGAAAACAGCCTACTCCAATTGTTGAGGAAACATTAATCCGGTTGGTAACCGTACGTAAATGAGTAATTTACAGAAATCCCAATTACATCAAGACAAACATACTTCATTAATTAAGAGAATTATCTTTTGGGTATGGACTCCTATATTTTTTATAATTTTTTTACAAATTTAAACATTAATATAATAATTTTACGTATAGTAACAAAAGATTCCGTGGTCAAAGACGAGTTATTTTTATCAAATAAGCCAAACGCGATATCTTTGCACTATTCAAAACTTGAATCAAATTATTATTACGAGTTTTTTGTGTACATGTGTGTGCCCTGATCTATTCGAGTAAGTTTATCGATTAAGCATATTAATTTAATTTAGCTACTACTGTTGATGTATTGATTAATTACCGTCCGCTATTTTTGTTTACATAAGATACAAGTAGTAAATCTTATGTTAGTAGATATTTTATGTACGGGAAATATATTTGGCTAACGTTGTATTTGCATGTGTGCAATTATCCGATAAGCGTGTTATCAACGAGTTTCTTTGCGGCTTAAAACACTACCGCTATCGTCTTAATTAAGTCTGTATTTCTACTAATATTAAGTTGGCTATCTGTACGTCCTATATTTTCAACGCCGTCCTGATTAATTTTGTTACCGTCCGTTCAGAGTGGTTAGACGGATAAGATCATGAATTTTTTGATTATTAATTTTCTTGTTTCAAGGTTTCCGACACCGATTTTACTTTAATTTTTAAAATTTAGTGTAAGCATTTATAGAACCGCGATTTCTTTTCTGCAGCTCAAGTGACTAAGTTTCGTAATTAGGATTTTTCTTTTATGTTAGTTTTAAAAGAATAAATTGCTCGATAAGTTTGTTTATATAGGCGCCTTTATTAGTGCCTAACAAACAGATTGTGTTTCAATTTGTTGGAATTTAGTTGTAGTTTTCCGCCACAAGCGATACCCGTATATACCGGATGATCCAAATATTGCACCCACTACAGTTATTAATTCTATTTCGACTAAAATAATTTTTTATTAACAGCAAGTAGCCGATTATTAATTACCCATATTTCTTCTGATTTTGTTTTATAATTTTGGATCTTGTACGATCTGTTATTTAAGTTGTCAGGTCATAACATTTATTTTAGTTATACCATTAGGCCGTCTCAAACAGATTGCGGGGTTAATTAGTTTATTAGTTTATAGCCTGTATAGACAAACGACGTTTTTAGTTTATATTTTTTTACGAATTTAGTTTATATATCCTTGGTTCTGTTAATTACTTTAATCACTGGAGTTTTTAATTTTGTTCTACCACTACCATTTTTTTTTTCAGTGGCAGCTGACGTGTATGAAAAATTATTAGTTTATTTCTTTACCATCTTGAATGCGTTTTGGTTATTTTCTGTCATTTTTTTTTCAGGAATTTAGATTTTTGTTTGCTACCGTTGGCGAAAAATGATTTTATTGATTGACATCGCCAAGCAGTATAGTGCGCTCTGTTTTTTTTTTCAGCTGCCCGAATAAATTAGAGGCTCGCTCCGTAACCACCCATTTTTTTAGTATTATTCTGTTCGAGAAATATTAATTTAATTTGTTCCATTGACCCTCGATAACAATTTATTTTTCTCAAACTGAGACCGAGAGTTTGAGTTATATTTTTTTTTCGTTTGACGAATCGTTCTGTAATCTAATTAGCAACTTTAGAAAACATTTTCCGCCGACCTCCGTATTAGGAGTTTTATGTTTTTTTTTTGTAACTGAATTATTGTTTTGAATTCATACCACCAAGACCACGCATTTCCGACTCAACAGTGACACAAGTCTTAAATACCGGCACCGATCTACATCTTCGGAAACCCTGGTAGACCGAAATCTTCACTGACGCTACTTGGGCCACTTTTACCTGTTTAATCCCCCCGCGAAGTGGAACCTAGGCCTCTATATCATCGTTTACCTAGACTGGCGCTCGAGTAACCCGCGTATACCGTGATAGTCCAACAGCAGTTCACTGCTCCGCCCCTCTTAAATAATTTTACTAACGATTGACCGACTACCGAAGGTAAAATCGTTATACACTGAAGAAAAAATACAAATTATTAAGTGGTATTATTCAGGAAGCACTGCACAAGAAATAATGAGCAGGTTTGCTTTTTCCTTTGAAAGCAGGCCAATTCCATCAGAAAGTACGATTATGCGTACTGCGTAAATTTGAAAGATGTGGATGTTTAAATAATTGTAAAAAATTCAGTAGCATTGATGGTAATGATGGTGAGCATCCTGGTCGTAACTTAAACAAAGAGCGCGAACTCCAAGAAATTGCAGTGTGTAGTTTAGCAGAAACTAATTTCCCGTGCAGTAGTACAAAAATTGCTGAAGAAATGAATATTGAACCAAGAACAGTTCGCAATATCTTGAAAAGGAATAAATACCGTTGCTATAAGTTGCAAACTACACAACAAATTTTTCCAGAAGATGATCAAAAACGTATGGAATTTTGTGAAGATATGATGAATCGGGCTAATCAAAACGAAAGATTTATTGGAAATATTTTGTTTACCGACGAGTGTTCTTGTAACTTACATGGCCATCACAATCCGTCTGTCGCTGTTGGTTACTCTCGGGAAAACAAACCCATTAGTATTCCTTACGGGACACAATACCTCCAAAAAGTTAATGTGTGGGCAGGAATTTTAGGCAATTCCATAATTGCTCCATTTTTTTATCAACGGAAACTTGAATGCGGACAAATATTTAGAACTGTTGAGAAACCAGATAGTTCCAGCTGTTCAACGCCTCAATATAAATTTTGATGACATTTGGTATCAAGAAGATGGCTGTCCTAATCATACTGCAATAAGAGTTCAACAGTTTTTGGAAACTACGTTCCCTAACCGTATTATTAGTGGAAAAGTTACTATTAAATATCTTCCTCGCACACCTGATATCGCGCCGAACGACTTTTTTGTTTGGGGATACGTATCCCAGCAAATTTATGGACATAGGCATGAACGTGCCGTCAAAATTACAGGCTCTTTAAACAGCATCACCCAAGAAATGTTAGAAAACACCCGAACTGAATTTTATCACAGATTGGGTTTACTGCCTTGTGCAAGGTGGAGGTCTTTTCGAAATATTATAAAGTAGAGTTCTGAAAAAAGTGTATTCTGTTCATTTTTAGAAATAGTTGGTTTTTCAATAAAAATTATAATGCTAAAGTTAAACCTTAAACTTAACTTATATTATCAATGCAAATGTTAATGTTCTTGTTTGTAGCTCTCGTAAGTTTCTTCTTGGTTCTTCTAACGAGTAGTAATCGAGCCAATTCCATAAATTCGCAACTACAATAAACGATGTTTGAGGTATTGTCATTTAATTATTATTTGTAAAGTATTTACTTAATAGTTTCAAAGAACACGCGACTTTTCAACATCATCTTAATTGCTTTGGTTTCGTTAGAAATGTTGAAGCTAGATTGAAGGAGTCTTAAGTAGTTCATATTTTGTGCCTACATGCAAATATATACAAGTGGCAACACCGGTAAAGTTAGGTCTCTCTCACACTCATATAATGCTTAATGGGTTTCTTTCTAACTTATTATAAGTCAGTCCCGCAATAATGTTTTTCCATACCTATATACATACGCTTTGTCAAATTAACATGTATTGATAGTTTTTAGAAATGTCCTATTACTTACCTACTTACATAAAAAAAATGTATGGTAAATGTTAATATTAATAGTGCAATTGGAATTTTCTCATACATTTACTCAGACAGTTATAGCCGCAAACATCTTTCAATTAATGACGGACAAACCGCGTTTATATTAGATCTCAAATTAATTTTTTTCTTGTAAGACTAAATAACGAGGTTGACAAAATGTTTTATGTACATCGTGGCCGTGAAATCCTTTAAATTTCATGAGATTATTTTGTCTCCACCTCAAGCATCCTCGAAAACAATGTATTCTCGGTACGTTAAAGTATGTTTTCGCAGCCTTGTACGCAAATGTCTATTATGGGCACGAAACGACAATATAGATTGCAAAACAAAACATTTGTGAAGTGTGAAAAATTTGGAGATATAATTTTAGAATTTCAGAGGAGTGACATGGTTTTTATTGAATGTCTTACTACATTTAAGCTTTGAACTGGCTGTCATGCCTCTGTCGAGTAACTTTAAAAAAATGTAAAAAACTAAGAACAAATCAAACCGGGTAAAAAATTTTAAATCTGAATTCTACTGTTTCAAGTAGCTTTCTATTTAAAACTCTTTTACGACGTTATTCATTACTGTGTCTAACATAGTTATTCCTTTTACTTTTCTTAAGTATTTCATGTCCATGACCAGTAGACCTTTTTAGAGCATTGCAAAGGAATTACTAAGAATACCGGATTTACTTTCGTAGGACAGAACTGGTTTAAGAACTGTCAAAATTGGATATATTCATTTTCGTCTATTATGACTATGTTGTAAGCATTTTTCGAAAATTTAGTACAGTGCAGACCATAAAAAAGTAGAATCCGAATGAATGTCATAACTCATAGTGGTATTTTCAGGGTCGGAGTCAAAACATTCTTAAAGTTATGAATAATTTTGTTTTGCTTTGTTTTATCAATAAATCAAAGATTGTTTAGAATAGGCTAGTTTGTTACTCTAAAACACATTCATTTTTACATTCCAACCTACATATAAACACTGAGTTATTGAAAATCAACAGGACTATGCAACCCAATTTACACATAATGGGAAAATGTTTTTAAAATGACAATATAAATAATTTTTCAAAAGGTTGCTATGCTTAATTAGTGTTTGAAATACAAAACTGTAAATCTGACTTAAGCGTTATTTTATTGTCAAAAAATAAAACGTTAGTTTACTACCATTGGTAGACGGTTAGGTCAACACAACTCTACTTTAGAAACAAGAGGGATGGTCATAAGCATGGCCGAGCAGGGCCTTTCTTATAGTGAAATAAGCCGGCACGTAGATCTTTCGGTAACCTTAGTTTTTTTTTTACTTATTGGATATTGTTGTTCACAATAATCTTTTAGAAAACTCAAGTTGCACGATGGGTTCAAAGACACATGTTAGGTGGACATAGACCTCTTACAACTGTTAGACCTGGCAAAAGACGCAAAACAAATGTAAAGGAAGATGAAGAAATTACGGTAGCAGCAGCTAGAAATTCTTACTACAGATACTCGCATACGAGAAGAAACCGGCCTTCATGTTTCTCTCTCTACAATACGCCGTCGTTTACATTCATCCGGAATACACCATAGACGCCCAACACGGAAAGCATTGCTCACTAACGCGCAAGCTGAAGCCCGTTTGAACTTTTATAGGGAAAATTTGAATAGAGATTGGTCCAATGTAATATTTACTGACGAAAAAACCTTTTCCTCTACATAAGACAGCTCTGTGCACTTATGGCGTCCAAACAATACCCGGTATAACACAGCGAACGTTAGGCCTGTTAGAAAAAGTGGGAGAGTTCAATTACGATTTTGGGGATGGATAGCTGCTGCTGGTCTAGGAGAATTCGAAATGATTTCACTACCTTCTCATCGATCACAAAGATACATCGAGGTGCATTGTATCCAGAAGAAGAAATGGAAGCAATTGTTTTAGTACAAGCCCAGTGCATACAGCTCGTATTGTAACAGAATAGTTTGAAGACCATCCGGAAATAGAAGTTCTGCCATGGGCCGCAAACTCGCCGGATTTAAACCTCATAGAACACCTTTGGGTAAAAATGGTTAGCAAATGGAAAGGACACATGCAAGAAGCTGTTGTTCTGCGAAATCAAGCAGAATTATTCAACCACACAAAATCTGTTTGGGAATTAATGCGAGAAACCAATTTTTGTTCAAATCTTGTAACTTCTATGCGCAATAGAATGCTGGAAGTCATAGAAAGGAACGGCTTTTATACCCACTATTGACACCTGATATTTCTGTTAAATTTTTTAATTTTGTTATGGCTTTGAAAATATTTATTATTTTTCTAAAAATGTGGTATTTTATTACTTCATTTAGTTTTACTGTTTAGCCAAATATTCTAGCTTCTCGGCTATCGCTAAATTATTACTCTTTTGAGGTCGTGGATTATGCTCTATCCATTGTTATTATCTATAACCCTGGTGATAAACAAGGATGAAATCATCACATAACCTGAAAATGGTAATAAACTACTACACCATTTAGTAACAGCGACTGTGTATAGACCGTTCTAAAAACATAACTTAGCACCTGTAATGTTGGTTGCATAGCCCTGTTCATTTTCAATGGTTCAGTGTTTACATATGTATGTATAGTAGGTTTTGCAATCGACTAATTTTTACTAACGCCCAATCGACTTATTAGCTCATTTTACAACGTGTGTGTATGTGTGCGCGTTCTTGCTTGCGAGCATGCGTACGTGCGTGCGTTCCCGCGCGCGTGTATGTGGTTGTGTGTATGTATGTTAGCATCCACGATACCTCCTGAACCAAAAGGCGTACGTATTTTAAATTTCGTATTTAAGCATGTATTCATTTCGCCTGGAGCTGATTAGATTTTGGGAGAAATCCAGTGGCGGAAAGGGGGAGTTTATTAGTGGCAGTTTTTGGTTTTTATCAAATATTACTGAAAAGAAAAACATATGTTGAAATAGATCTTAGGCATATCGATTAGTTATATTCTATGCAATATTTTGCTATATCTGAATAACAATTAATTTTATACGAAAATGTGAAAACAGGTTTTTTAAAGATAATTTAATTTCACATAACTAAAGTATTTTAATACGAAGTCAAAATTCATAAGAAATTAATTAAATATGATTGAAAGTGCTTGAACTGTATAAAAAGGCGCGCTCACTGCTTACACCTCGCCTCAGCTCACTGCTTACACCTCGCCTCAGCTCACCACAATTCGACCTTTCGTTTCGGTACACCTACCGCTTACTGCTTTCTCACGCTTTCGCCCGCATTCGTATTGAAGACGTTCGAAGCTAGCTTTATTAAAATTATCATGGCAATGAAACGTGAAGAATCTAGTTCTTCTGTAGAAGATATAATGATCGCATTAGCTTTTGAATAAATGTCTAAAAGAAAAAGTACTGGCTTCGAAAATTATCTCTTAATGACGTCCATTTTTTTTTTACATTTTCACACTAAAACAAGATTATTCATAAGTTGCATTACTACATTTTAATCTAAATAGAAATAAAACATTATGTTTTATCTTAACATTACAGATTTCTTGAATATGGAGATTCGTTCGCTGCCATTTCCTACAGTTATAAATTAAGTGAAAAAGCAGTTCGTAATATTGTTTACGACACTTGTGAAAAGTTATCGTAGATATTATCCCCATATCCTGGACCATCAGAGCAACACTGGAAAGCTATAGAAGAGGGTTTTAAAACAACATGAAATTTTCCGAACTGTATAGACACTATCGACGGAAAACGTACAGTTTGCGAAAAACCATGTAACACTAGTTCACTTTATTTCAACTATAAAAAAGAATTCAGCATAGTTCTGTTAGCTCTAGTAGATGAGTTTTATTACTGTGGATGTAGGAGCTTATAGGAGAAACAGCGATGGCGGTGTTTTTAGATCTTCAGCACTTGGTAAAAGAGTTTTAGGTAATACATTAAATGCACCACCTAGCAAGTGTTTACTGGGAACAGATTTTATTTTGCCTGTAATGGCTTTTCGGCGGGGGGAAATGAAGCCTGCCCTCTACAAGCACCAATACAAAAATTAAGACTCGTTTGGAAAATATTTTATTTACACGGAATTATCAATTACGGTATATATGTTATTTTTTTTCGGGACCACTCCTGGACAGATTGCGGATAGCGGTTTTTCGTTACGGGGGGTGGAAACGGATTCGGCGCCACCCTAAGATAAGCTTCTGTTTAGGTGTTTATTAGGGCCAGTCCTGAGCTTGCTCGGTTTGAAAACGGTTGCTCCAGGTCTCCCAATAGAGGATAAATTTAGGGTCTTATATCCGGTGGTAGAAGATGCTCCTAAAACAGAGTTAATTCGGACGAACGGCGGATACGGTAGACCAAGGTCACAGGTCTCCTGACAAACAAAAATCCTTCACCAATGGGTGATGATAAATGAATGATTGCTGTTCAACAAGTACGAGCTCTTTAAATCTAATTCAATGGCAGCGGTTAGAATTTAAATTCTAGTTATTACTTATCAGTAGCTTTTACTCTACGTTTTGAAACAAATTAAATACTTTCAGATTTGGTTATAGAGTGAGTATCTATTGAGTTAAATTCAATTTAGTAATTTAAAGTACAATTTTACCTCATACTCTTCAACTAAAGCACCTTCGACTATGAAAATATGCAGTGAAAACGGAATAGATAAACGGATGGCCGGGCGACCTGCACATATAACGTCAGCACGTTCGTGGTGAGGTCCCCTTGGAAATATCCAGTTATCCTATGATCAGGCGATAGCGTCAAAAATTGTTTTAATTAAAATTAAATTAATTATTTGTTTAATGCTTATCTCGATATGCTAAAATTATTATTTGTGAAATAAGGGAACGATGTATAAAAATTTTGCCAATTCCTACAAAATAAATAATCATAATAACGACTTAATTGCTAACTATTAATACTTTTGTCGGTTTACAATTTGAAAATTTCAGAAGCCGGCTACCTCCTATACAGGTGTTTGTGGTTGGATGAATTGTACTTCTCTCGACAACAATGGAACACTTTCCACCACGGTGTCTAATATACTATTATAATGTATTGGTATGAAATAAAAAATATATAAAGTAATTTGTTACTTTTTTTTACATAAAATGAGCATTAAAATGAGCAATATATTCATTTAAATAAAAACTGACGGAATATATCCAAAAAGCCTCGAATAGGTCGACTTTAATTTAAAGAAAAAAACATTTCTATGAATAAAGAAATAAAAAAAACCTTAATAATTATACCAAAACATTTTGTTTTCTTTGCGTTTTAATGGTCTGTTTATAACTTAAAAAATGTTTCACTTCATCCAATATTTGACAGAACAAGTAACAAAAAACAAGCATTATTTGATTAAGCTATTTTCCATGGTTAACAACTAACAGATGAGCAATTTAAAATAATGTACTATATCCAATTTCTCTTAATATTTCTTCCCACGCATTTTCTGTCCGTGCATAATCGTGGTAGAATTTGTCACTTACATTGTACAGAATAGAATATTTTTTACTAATTCTATTAGCTTTTCATCACTCATTATTGAATTTAGATTATAATGTGCTGTTGCGTTCACCAAAGCGATGGTGTTTTGTGCCTGTGGCCGACTCGTCAATCGGAAACAGTTGCTCCTCGATGCAACCGCACGCGAAGCCGGGTCGACCGAAGCCGGCCGCGCCGATTACGCGCAGTTCCAGTTTGCGCCACTCCATTACTTTCTGTGTAATGGGGGGGGGGGTCAATTTTCGCCGCACGGCTAAGCCGCACGGCGAAAATCGACCGTCTAAATCGCAATTCAACTAGGCCGCAAATGACTAAGATCGCAAGCCCCAAAGTAGGGCGGCATCCGACTTTTGCTGTGCGGCGACTAGCCTCATACCGCGGGTGATTAAAATCGACCGTGTAAAAGCAGGGCGCACTACAGCGACTCCGGCCCACCCCGGACCGTACCGCACCCGGTGTGTTGCAGCGTTTACCCGCGCACTTCATCAAAATTTGGGAAGTAACTTTATTTACGCACAATATGAACGTAACTATGATACAGACTTGTGAACATGAGATAGACTTTAAAGTCTTTTATGAAAATAAAATTTATTAAAGTAGGAAAAAGTGTCAATTTAATCTGTAAAAGGAAACTCCTCTAACTAATGTCACAGGTGGTAAGAGGCAGATGTCAATGACCAATGGCAAAAAAAAAGATTCATGTGAAGGGTTTTTTTCTATTTTTTTCATTCAATGAAAATGGTGACATCTTGTAAAGATCCCCTGCAGAATGGTGGAAATGACACATCTGTAACAAAAGCGCGGTTCCCTCACTCGACCAGCTCCGGCCCTAGTCACACCTACAGGCGACCGGGGCTGGTCCGGTGTAGTGCGCGGGTGCTCATTTGATTACACGCATTCGTACTTTTAAAGGAGGGCCTGGCCGGTCCGGGGCGGACCAGGATCGCTGTAGTGCGTGCCCTGCTTGTTTAATGGTCAGACACAGGTGATCGCCCGCCGCATGAGGTGTGTTTTGCACTGCGTTGTTCCGCTACGTTGTCCCGCACAGATCGTTTAAAATTTACATTGGAAAGAAATAAAACCATACAGTTTTTGGAGTGCTATGAAAAGCATTCAAGCTTATGGAACCCAAGAGAGCAAGATTACAAGAACAATAATGTTCGTTTAGCGGCTCTCAAATCTATTATTCAAGAAATGCGTCTCACCGTAACAGTTGAAGAGCTGAAGGTGAAGAAAAAAATATACGAACCACGTTTAGTAGAGAGCCAGCAAGGTAGCGAAGTCAAAAAAGAGTGGTTCGGGCACAGATCCTATACACAAACCTCAATTAATATGGTCTTCTACAGCTGGCCGCTTTTTAAATCCAGTGGTAGAAGGAAACGCGTCATCACCAACGAAAACGGTTTAATTAGGTAATTCCAAATAATTAGTGTCAAGAGGATTGTAGAACGTCGACATTTTCCATATATGCGAATCATTTATGCGTCCATTAGTTCCGATATATATATATATATATATATATATATATATATATATATATATATATATATATATATATATATATATATAACAGGGTGTCTCAGAAACTTGTTGCCAAACTTTAGGGGGTTATAAAGGCCGATGAATTAAGTACTTTTGCCTTATAAACGTATGTCCGGAAATGAGTCGTTAAGGCACTAGACGAAGAAGTGTTAAAAAATTGCAGAATGTTCGCATTTACGACTTTTTGTATTTTTTAATATTTATTAAATAAGAAAAACAATAAAACATTATATTAGTTGTTCAAAATTGCGGCCATCGACACGATTTTGGTTGCTCCAAATATGAGTATTGCGGTCTTTGAAGTAACTGTCTCTAGTAAAACAAGCTTCATTGATAAGCTTTTTTAAATTTTGTTTTTTCTTCCATCTCCACTGATCGAGTCGTTCTTTGCTGACTTGTACCTACATTTGGTTTAAAATTTCCTTTTTCCATTTCCTCAAAACTGAAATGTTTCATAGCAAAAGAACTTTTTGTCAATTATCAAAAATTGTTCAAATTTTGAATGACGTTTTGAATGTCACTTTGATTTTGTAAATTTCAAATAGTTGTTATTTTAAAGTGATAATTTAAGTAAAGAAGAATTCTTTTACTATGGAACATTTTAGTTTTAAGGAAATGGCTGATATGCATCTGATTTATGGAGAAGCGAGATGCAATAGCAGGGAAGCTGCACGGATCTACGCTGGTCGGTTTCCCAATCGTCGCCATCCATCTCGCAGATTATTCGTTTCATTACACCTTCGTTTAAGAGAAAAGGAAATTTTAAACGAAATGGAGGTACGGGTCAGCAAAGAACGGCTCGTTCGGTGGAGATGGAAGAAGAAGTATTGCGACGAGTGGAAGAAAAACCCTCCACTAGTGTGCGAGCAATAGCAAATCAAACTGGAAATACAAGGGCATCAGTATGGCGTGTACTTCATGAACAATTGCTATACCCTTATCATCTTCAAAAGTACACAGTTTGACCCAACGGGATTACGGTCCAAGAGTAAACTTTTGTCGCTGGTATTTGGAAAAATGCGCTCGACAGTTCGATTTTAGCTCAGTTATTCTATTTAGCGATGAAGCTTGCTTTACTAGAGAAGGTTACTTCAATAGCCGTAATAGTCACATTTGGAGCGACCAAAATCCTCATGGAACATTTCAGAAGTCTAACCAGTATCAGTTCCCTATTAACGTGTGGGCTGGCATAGTAGGAGATCATATTATTGGACCGTACCTACTACCTCCACGTTTAAATGGTCAAATCTACCTAACATTCCTACAAGAAGTTCTGCCTGAGTTGCTTGAAAATGTTCCATTGGACATTCGTCGTAGAATGTGGTATCAGCACGACGGAGCTCCGGCGCATTTTACTCGCAACGTGCGGGACCACCTAACTTTACAATTTCCTGAGAGGTGGATTGGACGAGGTGGACCTGTTAACTGGCCAGCCCGAAGCCCAGATCTGACACCTGTCGATTTTTTCTTCTGGAGTTACCTCAAATCATTAGTGTATGAAACACCTGTAACTACAGAAGAAGAATTGATTGGAAGGGTAATGGCTGCGAGTCAAGTTGTTCAGGAAGATCCGCACATCCTTTATCGAGTTCGCCAATCAATGGTTCGACGTACGACCGCATGTCAGCAAGTCGATGGCCGCAATTTTGAACAACTAATATAATGTTTTATTGTTTTTCTTATTTAATAAATATTAAAAAATACAAAAAGTCGTAAATGCGAACATTCTGCAATTTTTTAACACTTCTTCGTCTAGTGCCTTAACGACTCATTTCCGGACATACGTTTATAAGGCAAAAGTACTTAATTCATCGGCCTTTATAACCCCCTAAAGTTTGGCAACATGTTTCTGAGACACCCTGTATATATATATATATATATATATATATATATATATATATATATATATATATATATATATATATATATATATATATTTATGAAACGGTAATGTGCATCTACTATAGCAAACAACACCACACTATAAGTGCCTTTGTAATTAATAGTTGGTAGCTCCGTGTGGTGGATTCTGTATTAGGACGTGTTCCCCGTCAATAGCCATACAGCACCTCAAAGGAATAAAAAACTTATTATTTTTTTGTTACAGGCAATCATTTTTTGTTACAAAGCGAAGATTCAGCGGTGAACACAAACAGCGAAGCGTCATCGTCATAGTTTGATGAATTTGCACAATGATCTAACACAGAGGATACACGAAAGAAAAGAAAAGTGTCTCCAAAAAAAATGAGAAGCGTGCTCGAAAAATTAACTCTCCTGTTTTACAAGCAGTCGGTAGATTAGAATCTTTGGTTCAAAATATACATAAAGACAATTTTGATACATTCGGGCTACATGTGGCAAATCAATTACGGAATTTACCATTAGCGAATGCTATTATTTGTGAAGCTTTTATAAATAATTATTTGTCACAACAAAGGCTCAAAAACCTAAATGCACAAAAACATACAACTCCTAGACCGACGAGTTCGCTTTCAGAGTATAAACGCTACACCTGCCGAACCTTCGACTTCTCGAAACCGTCCAACTTCCAGATCTACGAGCTCAACCTCAGAATATACATGCGATAATCCCAGACCCTCAAGTACTCAGCTATATGAAGGAGACTATTTTGCAGCCTGTTTACCAACAGAGTAAAATACTGGACAACAGTACGAAGTGAACGACGATATTCTATCTAAAGCTGTTAGATCATGTTTGGATGAAAATACTTTACAAAATGATTATTAAATAAATAACATCTAACGTTTAGATATTAATTATGAGTTTCACTTACCGTTACATATTCTTGTAGAGCATGATAGATAGCATCCCATACTTCCTTTAAACATAGAGAAATAGTGCATTCTGGAACTCTAAATGATTCTGCAAGACTTGGGTAGTTATTACGGGTAGCTAAGAACTTCAAGGTTATTTCTAATTTAATTCTCGGTGAAAGCGCTTCACGCATATTGGTATCATTTCATTGGATGAGCGGAATAACCTTCTGTAGTAAAGTATCGAACTGTTCAATACTCATTCTTAATGGTTTTCTAAAATAATTAGGATCTTCTGAACTCAATTCCACCAGTAAAGTATCCGAAGCACCCAATACTCTACGTCGGGAAATCCATCCACGTGCCCAAAATATAGGATTCCTTATTTCCTTCCTATCTCAAGCAACTCCTGAATAATTAAACTACGAACTATTTCGATGCCGGCACGTAAACACCCGCTCTGCTCAACATTTTCTTCGAAAATGAACTGATCGCATGCGATTTCTATCGACCGGTGTAAATGGGGTGGCGATTCGATTTTTACAAGGGATGCGGCTGGTGGCTTGCTGCACGCCAAAAATCGGCCCGTGTAAACCCCTCGTAAAGCAACTTGGCCGGATGGTATCGATGGGGCCGAATCGAGGCGAGCCGAGGCGAGGCGTAAGCAGTGATCGTTTTAAACGTCCATCTGCATAGCTTATTTTTTTCTCCTTTCTTGGGCATTGATTTATTCGATCATTATTAGGCCTTACTATTGTTTGACTGACGTATAATTATATTTCTTTATATAACTGTATTTGTTTTAAGAATGTTATTAATGTAATCGTTGAATTTTCCGTTGGAACTAATATATCTGATAGACTATGCGGTGGATTCTTATCTATTCTGTGTTGTGTATCTAACGAACATTCTATTAATATATGTTTAATGGTTAGCAGTGTGTTACAGTTTTAGCAGGTTGGTTGAAGTCTTCTGTCAGCTCATGGAGGTAACAGATATCCGTATGTTAGACGGCAGTGGCCAATTCTTAGACGAGTAAGTACTACTTGTTTGCGTCGATTTAGGAGCGTCGAGTATACCGCCTTTTCTACTGTTGTTTTAATTTATAGGAGTTTGTTGTTAGATCTTTTCTATTCATTTTCCCAAGTTTTATCTATTAGTTGTTTATAATATCTCTTTTGGTCACTGATACGTATCGGAGTTACACCTGGTTCAGAGGCGTTAGCTGACAATCGTGCAGCTTGATCTGCTTGTTCGTTCCCTGTGAGACTACTATGACTTGGTACCCACAGAAATAACATATTGTACTGTTTTTCTGAGAGTTGGGCCAGTAAAGATATAAGAATGTTTACCAAGTCGTGGTTTTCTTTTCTTCCACGAACTTCTTGCATAGCGCTTCTAGGGTCTGTGCATATGATGTACTTTTTATGCATTTTATGCTGATGTGCTTGCTTAATTGCTACGAGTTCGGCTGTATACACACTTACACAAGTTGGCAAGGATAGCGTAGATACTATCTCGTGAGTGACAAATGCAGATCCCGTTCCACTACAAGTTTTTGACCCATCTGTGAACATGAATTGATAGTTCTTATATAAATCTTGAATTTTGAAAAGGTTCTTCATGTTACCTTATTGTAGTCGGTCGTGCAATGGTTGGTCAATTTATAAATATTGTATATACTGGTACATTAAATATGAGGTTGCATAAAGTATGGTCTGGTTGCGTATAGATTCGGACACCATAGCAGAATAGTAGACGGCTCATTCTTAGTGGGAGCGGTTCATGCCCTGTTTCGCATCTCATGGACGTATGATGACTGGTACGGAATGCACCAATTGCCAATCTCATGCTTTGATAGTAAAGAGCCTCTAACTTGCTGAGGATGGTTTTACGTGCTGAATAGAATGCAATTGCTTCATATTCCAACCGTGATAGTATTAACAAGTCTCTAACTAATGTTTAACATCACTCTAATTAAGTTCAGCGCCCGTTTACATTTGGTCAAGAGACTGCTAATTTGTTTTTTCCACAACAATTTTTCGTCTAGCAGTAAACCCAGGAACTTTACTACTCTTTGCGTGTTTGTAGCATTATTTCCCATTGGTAAGACTGGTTGAAAAATATATTTTCTTAGCCTACAGAGGTGCACCGGTATAGTTTTGATCGGAGGAAATCTAAAGCCAATCGATTTTGCTTTTCGAATTACGTTATCCAATTCGGTTTGCATGACTTGGTTGATCTCTTTTGAGGGCTCAGCAGTATAGTATAGACACAAATCATCGACATACAGCTGTGCTTTAACTTCTGTTGCGTCTTTCGGAATTACATTGCAGTCCTCCTAAGGAAATAGCGCTACCTAATCTGGTTTGGATTTCACGTGAGCATAAATAGTCTTTTATGAAGTTCGCCAGTTCTCCCCTTATACCCTATTCATATACGGTTTTTATTATAATGTATTTCCACCTGCATTCATAAGCCTTTTCGATGTCAATAAAAACTGTTAATGTATGTTTTCGATACGCATAACGGTTTTCTAAAACCAAATTGGTAAGGGGACAGTAGGTTATTTCGATCCATGTACCACATCAATCTTGAATTGACCATTTTCTCGTACAATTTTCGTATACAAAACGTTAGTGAAGTAAGTCTGTAGCTTTCTGGTAGTTCCGAAGGCTTGTTTTGTTCAAGACTGGGAACTACCGTGGCGACTTTTCATTCTTTAGGGACTTCCCCGAGTCCCAGATCCGGTTGTACAATGTTAGGATTGATTCCATAGCATGCTGAGGTAGGTGCTTTATCATATCATATGGTATTCCGTCATGCCCAGGCGATGTATTTTTGCATATCAGCAGGGCGGCTTTAAGCTCTTGCATTGTGAAATCGCAATTATAGGATAGAAGTTGACTCGTGTTGAAATCTAGCTTTTTCTCTCGTACGTCTTTATTATGACGCAAGTTTAGATCATAGCTTTCATCACTACTCACTTTTTGGAAATGTTTTAGAAAGGTTTCAGCTATATCACATAGTCCAGAGATCTTTTGACCCATATACTTTAATTCTGCTGGAACATTATATGAGTTGTGTCCAGAAATGTGTTTAACTTTCCTCCATATTACATCTGATGGTGTATGACAGGTTATTGAGGAAACATATTCGTGACATGATCTGTTCTTCTGTTGTATTATTAAGCGACGTGCCACCGCTCAACACCGTTTAAATATTATGCAGTTGTCTGCTGTGGGATGACGTTTAAAGTTGTATGCAGTTTTCTTGTGTTTAACTGTTGTTGCAATATCATTGGTCCACCATAGCACATTCCGTATTCGCAGAGTGTTTTTGGACTGAGGAATACTTAATTTAGCAGCATTTTTAATATTACTGTTTATATCTCTCATTTATATCCTGATGTTGATATATTTTGTTTACTAGAAACGAAAATTTATCCCAGTTCGCCTTCTTCAAATTTCAGCTGTGTTTAACATGACGTAATTTTTATACGCCATTAAATCTTCAACTTGTATTTGTTGTTTCAGAACCCCACATCTCTCCAACTGGCAAAACTGGTTTTGGCAGCTGTTCTACGACATTCTGAAGGTCTGCGTAGTTCCATTCATTGTTTGGCAAATAGATATTACAAATTGTAGTTATTATGGGTACCGGTATTTGTACTGCTACAACCTGTAATTTAGAGCGAATGCTTACTTGACTAGTTGGGATATAAAATGAAACCCCATCTCATGCCCTAGGGCCTAATGTACCATGCGTGTGAAAAGGTAGGTATCCTCTTATATTAAACGGTTTACTAGATGTTAATCTTGTCTCCTGCAGACGTAAACAGATTGGAGATCTGTGTACAATTATCACTTGAAATCTCCCTAGTGCTTGGATTATTTCCGGAAACTTTTTCGAGTAACAAATGTTTTAAAAATTATCCCGAGTCGAACACGGGGATAATTTTGTCAAAAGATTTGTGAACGAGAAGAAATTTCCGGTAATTAATTTAAGTACGTGGGGAATTCGGTAAGAAAATACCCCAAGATTATCAGTTGCTATTGACGACGGGATATTTTCTTTTAATTTCCGCATAATGTGTGCTTAATCCATTGCAGTTTATTTGGATTATGGATGCCATTGGAAAGTAAATTGGTGATCATTGGCGGATTACTTTAGTAGATTTTTATAGACAGAAGATTAAAAAGAGTTACAATATCAAATAGATAAGAAAGCGACTGATACAGACAAATAAGTTAAAAGTATGTGTATACATAAAATATATAATAAATATAATATATGACTAATGTAAAATCACTAGAATATTATCACAGTTAAAATTAATTTACTAGTATTCCTTCGGGATGATCTAGGTCTTCCAGGAGGTCTTCCAGGTTTTTTCTTCTTTAAATTTTTGGCCTCTTGTAGTACTTCCTCCTCTATAGAGGCAACACTATTGCCAGAGGATTTTTTCCTGTTAACAGTTTTCCTTTTTTCTCCTCTTGATTTATCATCCAGGGTACAGATTCTGATTCTAAGGGCAGGATATTTGCTCTTTCTTTTAACGTATCATTTTTAGTAGGTATCACAGCTTCAGCTAAGGACTGTTTTATGTATTCCGTTAAACTGGCGGTAAGTTGTTTCATTTCTTCATTAACAACCTTTTTAATTTCGGGCATTACGGTAGGATGTGAAGGAGCGCTAGTGTTTATGACGACAGCAGTGTATGAATTATTGGAAGTTACAGCACTCATTATTATACGTTTAGTTTCTGGATATGGTACTTTATGAGCTATCTTTATTTCCTGAATTCGTTGTTCCTTTATATATGCTTTACAAGCTCTGGAGTTTGCGGGATGGCTTTCATTGCAGTTAGGGAAATCTAGTGCTACTTCGCATAAAAGGCCTTCATGTAAGAGTTTTCCGCAGACACATATCTGTTATTCATTACATCTCACAATAGTATGCCCAAACTGACACGTAAAACAGCGCATTGGTGGAGGCATATACGGTCTCAGTTTTAGGTTGTAAAAGGTTGCGTTTATGGTCTTTGGTAGATGAATAGAACTGGAAGTTAAAATAATATTAGCCGTATCTAATAGTACGCCATATTAGTAGTAATGTAAGGCCGGAGCTACTCCACTGCAAGGTCACCCATGTAAATCTTATGGAATTTATTTCAAGGTCAAGTGAGTTTTCTCATTATGCCAGAACGCGTTCCACGCCTCAAGTATATAGAGGCCGGAGCTACTCCACTTCAAGGTCACATCGCTCTCGTAAGCTATACATAAAAAGTAGGTCATGAGTTCATTGTTTAGTCTGCATGCAAAAAATTGGAATGTTTGGGTAAAGGACTACCGCGTTATGATTTATTATGTATCTAATTATCAACGTGTGCGTACATGTAAACGAAAATTCTGCTATTAAGATACAATTTTTTTTCACATTTTTTTTAGTTTTGAGAAAAAAATTGGGACTGCTATATTTTGCGCTGTTATTTGTTTAGGTTATATACAAAAATTCAGAATTTTTTACTTCATTAATAAAATGCTATGTAATTTTATAAATATCACATAAAACAATTACAAAGAAAAGGTGAATAACATTACCTATTTAAATACTGTAGTAAGCAATAATTTTATGTGTGTGAAATGTTTTAATGTAAATATACTCTTTTTTATCAAAGCAGTTTAATCGTTAAATCGTCATACATTTTTAATATTTACTATTAAAAATTAATAGTATAACAAAAACTTTAACATGTTTGTAAAGTATTTGTAATATGGTGGTTTTTATCGTATGACATTTCTTAGAAGTATAAAAATAGAATCAATTCATGGAAACAAGAAGAATGCGTTGTCTATGCTAAAAAGTAGACCAAGTCAAATTGGATTATTAAATTGGGTCAAAGTGAAATAATTTACTAAACTAAAAGTAGGTGTGTATTTAACAAGTTTAAACATGTTGTCACGACGATGTCATGAGTTCATTGAAGGTGAATACTCCACTTCAAGCGAAAACGGACCAGAATTTGACAAAAATAAATTTAAAAACCCCCCTATCACGCCCTGTCGGTTTTTCGACGTATCTAACACATATATCAAATTTGGGCAGCTATCCCAATGTAAAAGCTACCCCCCTTGTAGGTGATAGAAATATTTTTTAAGCAGATTTTACTAAGTTCAGCCTTTTCAAACAAAAAATCAATTTTTCTCGAAAACGGGTCTGAATTTACCAAAAATAAATTTAAAAAACCCCCCATCTGCCGCTGTCGGCTTTTCGACGTATCTAACACATATCAAATTTGGGCAGCTATCCCAATGTAAAAGCGCATGACTTTAATTCAACTAATTTTTTCTGTTTCAATTCATGAATTGATTACGTTTTAATATAAATTTTGTTATCATTCTAACACACATGCATCTACAAGTATAAATGGAAAGCAATTTAAGTAAGTCCTGCAGACATGCAACACACATTACACATTTCCTGACTATTTTGTATCATTTTCTTTCCCTTAAGTTTGCTTAATTTTTATGACAGTATTACGATTGGGAAACTAATAACTGATTTCACACTCTAATCACACATTAATTTTAGTACTTCTGGTTACCATTATTAATTCATTAATTTTATATTATACAATTATTCTTATACTGCCTCATTCCCCATTTATGTACCCCCTTTGTTATAAAAAATATTCGTTATCCTTTTATAAATGTTATGTTAAAGCAAATACTTGATACTCAATTTATCTACATTTATTATAATTAAACCAATATTACATATAATTTTATTTCTAATTTTACATACTACATATCTATATTTTGTACACCTCAGCCCCAAAATTCACAAAATTTTTGATGCAGGCCTGTTCCTGTTCTAGCTTGCCTTCCTCTGTGAGGTCTTCAACTCAGTATTCAGCTGTGCTGTTCTTTTGCGTGCAGTCCTCAATTTGGTTTTATACACTGTCTCCATATTTTCATCTTTTCGATGGTCTTGAGAGCTAATTCTCTCAGGTTTGCGGTTGCAAATGGGGCGGTGTTGGTTGGGGTAGAAATTTTCTTCAAAATCCTGGCGTAGGCCTCCACCATTGTCTCCATTTGCTTTCCGGTACTGTGAAGAATACATACAAGAGTAATGTAAGGTCGGAGCTACCCATTTTCTACTATACTTTTCTACGAGTGTTTCTGCTGTAGGTCAACAAGAACACATTGCATATATCGGTAGTAGTAGTAATGTAAGGTAAGCTACTCCACTTCAAGGTCACGACGATTTCGTAAGCTATGCATAAAAAGTAGGTCATGAGTTCATTGAAGGTGAATACTCCACTTCAAGCTAAAAATAGAAATTGCAATGTCAGCATCCTCATCATATTACAAGGTCACTCTGCGGTCAAACGTTTTGGCGGGGAAATTTGTATGTCAAGGTCAGAAGCTAAAAATAGAAATTGCAATGTCATCATCATATTACAATTCTTAGAAGTCTAAAAATAGTGTGGTCAAGGTCAAAGGTTATTGACGTGTAGGGGTATCGTATGACATTTCTTAGAAGTATAAAAAAAGAATCAATTAATGGAAATATGAAGAATGCGTTGTCTATGCTAAAAAGTAGACCAAGGTCAAATGGGCTTATTAAATTGGGTCAAGGTGAAATAATTTACTAAACTAAAAGTAGGTGTGTGTATTTAACAAGTTTAAACATGTTGTCACGACGATCTCGTAAGCTATGCATAAAAAGTAGGTCATGAGTTCATTGAAGGTGAATACTCCACTTCAAGGTTACGACTTTCAAAACTTCAAGGTCATTCAGAAGTCAACAAGAGTAACGACTCCATGCTAAAATGAGAGGGACAGATCATAGCTGGTTATATCATAGCTAAAAATAGTCGGTTCATGTCCTCACTAAAAGGTGGTCGCGTTATAGCTAAAAAGTATAGTGACAGCATCATCGTTGAAAGTAGCTTATGCGCGTAACCAGATATGTGTGGTAATCAAAGAGATGGTTCATATCTGCACTAATGTAACATAGTGGGGGTAGTTTAGAGTAACAATATAAGGAAATAGTGTAATGGGTAGTGAGTGTTGTGTAAAACATGTGGATGGCATACGCTCAAGAACAATGGATCAAAGCAACTGACCTGAGAACAGCGGTGGAACGCTTGAAGCAAGAATTTTCGGCATTAGTATTCGATGCCGAACATGAGGCGGTTTACGGGCGAGGTGATTATAGTGAAGAGGAGTGTAACGTCCTAGCGAAAAGGTATGAAACAGGAGTAACGATATGTGAAAAGTTTTAAATTTAAAAAAATATGGAAAAATGTTTTGTAGAAGAACTAAAGGTTGTGCAATTGCATCAGTTTTGCCCAGATATAAAAAAAATGGACAGCATCTCCTGATGGCAGATGCAGATTAGCCTACTGATGCAATTCTCAAAGCACACTCTCCCCTCTACCATCAAAATCGTGATGCAGTAGTATATATAAGGACAGTTCCGTTGTAAACAAAAATTCAAAAGCGTTCTCGAATCAGTAAAGATGGATCTATCTGCATGATAGTAGCACTTTCTGTAAATCCTTCACGAACGTAAAAGACTTGGAGGTGGGTGCAAAATATAAAGTGATTGATATGAACACTATCGACACGCAGTATGGTAAACATATTATCATTGAAACTAAGAACTTTAAATGTATACTTCCCTTACGATTTTATGAATACTTAAAAAAGAAGATCGCATTAAAAGTTTAAACAATATCTGGCGGAGAAAGACGTGTACATCACCAGCGCCGGAACTGTAGGAAAGACAACTAATTTAACATTTCTGTAAAAAATAATAATATATTATTCTATGTATAACTGTTTGGAAATAAATTATATATTTTTTATTGCAAAAACGTCTTTTATATCTTGATTAAATGAAGAGTAGGTACATCAAAAATGAAGCACCATCATTAAAAATAGCTGGTGCAGTCATTATTAAAAATAGTAAACCAAACACATGTGTGGTTTGAATCTGGCTGTCACAATGGGAAATATCCAGGTATGTGTGGTTGGTGTCCTAGACACAATCTGGTTTTCCTCCTAAAATGTTGTATCATAGCTAAAAATAGCCGGTTTATGTCCTTACTAAAAGGTGGTCGCGTCATAGCTAAAAATAGTCGCTTAGCGTCGTATCTAAAATATAGTGACAGCACCATCATTAAAAATAACTGATGTGCGTCATCATTAAAAATAATTCTTGTTGTTTCAGCATTTTGAAGTGAGAGGGAGAGTACTTTTGCAGGAAATGAAAAAAAAAAAATAGCGTCTGCCTTTGAATGCTCCATACTTTGGCTGAGTTTGATCTATTTCAGGTTTATTGATGGTAAAATCTATTACGTGTTTTGTTGGGTTGTGGCTCCGTTCGATTTCGCTGAGCAAAATTTCAATAAACCCGGAATACTTTTGTTAAATATTTTAAGGATAAGTTTCGTGTTGGGGTATGTCATCCTCATCATCTCTGTCTACCGTCAGCAGCTTCCTAGTTGAGTTGACTCAGAATACATTAAAATTATTAAAAAAAGCTCGCAATAGTTAGATACATTTTCGATACTTAGAACCAATATTTTTCTGATAAAAAAGCTAACCAATAATGTTCACTTAAATAATGGAATGAAAAATCCCTAGAATAGAGAACAATTTGGCTCTTTTAAAATTTTATTTTCGACTACAACAAATTAGGAAAGTCTCCATAACGGGTGATTAGGTGGGGAATGCAAACCAAGTTTAGTTTGGTATTTCTTAAATCTTGTTTTGACTCGAAATTATTAACGGGAATTATAGTCAACTTGGGATACAATGATCCTTAATTTTTTTAACAAAGGCATTTGATAGCTTTGCTAGAACGGTTAATTTACATTGAAGAGCTCTTTGTTAAAGGTGAATGTTTCTGGTATGTCAAAATATGAATGTAGAATTAAAGCATTTTTTATCAGAAATTCTTTGACTTTGGCACAAATCTCAAGGTGCGGTATCAAAGGAAATAGTTGTCAAATTGACAGTTAAACTGGAAGAGTTTCAAGAGGAAGGATCGGGGTTTGCTCAATGAAATTTTGCATTTGAAAGTAAACATAAATAATTACGTTTCCATAATGACATTTCTACTTTATCACAGTTCCAATTATTGCACTAAAGAGGGCTATTGTTAATATTAAAATACCGATAAATTTTGTTTTCCTTGGTCGGTGGTCTCCGTTTTGTATCCTGCAAAAAAAACCCTGATAGAATAGAAAGCTATCCCCATTGGATGAGGTATTGAATCGTGGCACGATTAAATTTCCTATTAAATTATCAGATATAAAAATTTGAAAAATTATATCCGTAAATTTACACTGCATAGTAAAAAAAGTAATGCCATTCATGATTTTTATTTACACAGATATTGATAGTATTTTAGAAAAAAATGTTCCAATTCTCCAGATGTTGGTGGTGCAAACAAAAATTGTTTCAGAACCTTTCAGTATTGAGTTTTATCTCAAGTGCTCTTACGATGGTTCATTATCAAAATTTTTCTGCAATACAGGGCAGATTGCATTACGTGGTTTATCAATCAGTTATGAAATTGAAAATTGGGTCAATTCAATTGTTACTAACGTAATTCCCAGTCAACCGCTAAGCTTTGTTCAACAAAATTTTGATGAGGTATACGATCAAGCAAAATAAAATTGTTCTCAGTCCTAGGATGATAAACGAGTTATAACAACAAACTCTGTTACAACTCGTCCTTGGGGTTAAAATTCAACTATTTCCGTCTCAATACATCTCAGTAACGTTTAATGTTTGAATTTACATTTCAATATAGCGCCAGTTGGAGCATTCGTTCAGAAAACACGTTCGCATGGAACAAGAGCTGGGTCATTACGCGTATGAATATACAAAATATTTAAAGAGTGCTATAATGGATATATCATCAACTGAAAACTATTTTTTATTAATGCGATCTTGCAAGACATTGTTCTACCGGACGAATGCTTCAACTGGTGCATCAAAACGGAAATGTGCGCGAATAAAATTACATTGGTGTTCAATAAAATGAACTGGATAATTTAATTAAGAAAGTTGTAAATATGTGTAAGATTGTAAATAGTGAATGTATAGCTGCGAATCAATTGAATCATTTGCCGTACAGCCACATGTCAAAATGTATATACTTGACTTAAGTAAGCCGTTATATAATGTTCACAGCATCTTAGGTAATTTAAAATTTGTCGGTGGTGATGGACGACGCTATTTGTCCATCGAATACGCCAACTCTATGGCTCTGGAAATTCAATATATGCAAGGAGCATATCAAGTATCCTTTTAGACCGTCCGATAGAAAGATATTGTTAAAAAACCTTTGTATGGTGAGATGAAATAAAAACGATAAAACAGTATGCTGAATTTTATTTATAGTTAAGGGTTTACAACAATTGGTTATAAAACTACATTGTTCATCGATTCACGAATATTCGTTTAATCCCAACCATTTTACGTAATTTTTTTCTTACGTCGAATGACCTTTTACCAAGTAACGTCCGGTATTTAGCCTTTGCAGTTCCTGTCCATAAAATCCACCAGTACAGGTGTCCCTTTCATGTCTTTTAGCAAGTACGTGACCGGATTGGTTACGCGTACTTTAACAATCTTGAAAAGTTCACTCGACGAATTGGGTACATAACCTTTATCAAATATGCTTTTAAATTTACTCATGCGAACTATGTCGCCCACCATGTATCGATCGTTTTATTAAAGATTTTGAGATTCGAAGATACATTAAGCGTTGTGTTAGCATTTAATTCGCTAGGTTTCATTCCGATCGTTCGAAGTTTACGATTATTGTATTCTGTCGTTACTTCCTCGAGAAAAAGTCTTCCAATCCATACGTATTTTCCACGCTACCCAAATTTTTATACAAGGTATTCTTGATGGCCCTAAATCTTTATGCTTGCTAGCCTTTTCATGCTGTAGGGGGTAGTGATTAATGTTATATTTCATCATCAGTTTATCGAAATGATTATTGTAGAACTGTTTTCCAGCATCTGTTTGCAGATTAGGCGTCCGTTCTTTAAAAATGGTTTGTATAGCTTTTGTCCGTCTGCACCGTCTTCGTCTTCAATCCTCTGTCCATAGGTATTTAAGAAACAGTCGATAACTACCAGCATGTAGCCTTTATTCTGTTTGGCACAAATTCAGCTAAATCGGTTGCCATAGATCATCGACTCCTTTAATAATAGTGCGCCTACGTGGGAAATTTTTGCGTGCCGGGTTATGCAACTGTTTACCACTTGTTCCTCCTCATCAATTTATTAAAGTTTCTTTAGTTGCATTCAAATCTGCCTCTACTATCTCAACGTAATTACGAACACCATCTATAAGCGACTTCACTAACTGGATATAAAACTCGAGGTAGCCTTTATTTATGGCATCAGTGTCTTCTTGAGGATCGGACCTGTCTTAAGCGGTTCCCATTTAAATGGAACCTCGTCAATTGATAGTGCTGTAAGGTTAGCGCATCTTGACGTTCGATGGGATCCGGGACATTACTTAAACGCTTATTTTCCACACAACTTATCATCGGTAATGGAGAATTGCGTTTTTACCAGTTTATGGAATTGAGCATGAACATGAGAGCGTCCAAACTTGTCCATCGCTGTGCAAACTATAGTTGACTAAAAATTGTTTGTCAGGTTTCTCAATATATCCATCTTCGTATAGTTCTTCCACGATTGATATGATATCGTTGTGGTATATTACCGCCCATAGGACTTCCAAATCTTGAATCAATTCATGCACGTTGCTCCAGTATTTGTATTCAACCGGTCACCCAATTTCTTTGAATACAGTTACTTTCCTTTTTCCTTCATTCCGCCTTCTCTAAGGGTTTAATTATCCCTGTATATTTTTGGCACGTGTACCTTTCAATTGTTCATCCGGGTTATTATCGCGACGAGCTGCATTAGTTGCAATTAAGATCTGTGTATAGTTCCTTCATCTTGCTAGTTATTAGACGTTTGTCAGGTTCATTCATGATTATTAGGTCATAGAGACCGCTCGTACCACTGTACCGAACTCCCTTAATAACCAAATCCTTTCCATCTATCTTTACTGATCTCTTGCCAATTGCCCACTTATCGGTGGAAATGTCGTAAAGAACTCCATAATGGTATCAATTGCATTCGATGAATCGCTTAGCATGCGCTCCACGTATATTCGTGGTAATGGATCATATTGCTCCAGAAATTCTCTCGATGCAGAGGTATTGAGTGAAATAGAATCGGTCGTAGTCGCTACGTTGTTCTTCCACTTTGAATATCTCCGATCACACTAGTCTCGAGGAACGATGGTGTCTCTTGACGCAAGGATTTCTTTGAAAATACGAAAGTCGAGCGAATGGACTAAAATAATTACTACCACTTAAAAAGATGATCTTCGTTTGTTAATTCCTCGCAAGTGATAAGGTATTGATGGGTGGTACTATACTGCTTGGGTGACCTTTAATCCGTCTTTCGTTCGATATTTAGTAGCGGTTCAATTTTTTTCGATTTCTGTAAGTGGTTCAATGATTTTGTGTTTAATGAAATCTGTCTCTTTAGTAAATCGATCATTCTTAAGATGATCCATCGTTGCAGATCAACAATAAAACAAATAAACAGGTCTAAAGGTAAATAAACAGCTCTGTTTAAAGAGGTCTGTTTAAAACAGGTCTGTTATTTATGCTGTTTGCGTAGGCTGTTTGATTCCAAATGATATTATAACGACACCGCTATATTATATACTGATGAATTTCCTAAAACGACCGTTTTGTACTTCAGCGTCCTTATTTATTACCATGGTATCGATTTCTTCTTCTTGATGATCATATTTTTGCTGTATAGTTTATGAACTTGAAATACGTTTCGTCAACGCTAATTTTGTTATTCATCGGGCAGATCCAATAGAAATAAAAATCAAAGGTAAATAAACAGCTCTGTTTAAAACAGGTCTGTTATTTATGCTGTTTTTGTACTGTTTGATTCCAAATTATATTATAACGACACCGCTAGGGCATTATACACTGATCGAAGCCTTTCCTAAAACGACCGTTTTGTTTCAGCGTCCTTATTTATTAATAAATCAGTATCGATTTCTTCTTCTTAAGATCATATTTTTGCTGTTGCTTTACGAACTTAATTTTTTCGTCCGCTAATCTTTGTTATCCATCGGTGGAGATCAACAATAAAACAGATAAACAGGTCAACAGGTAAATAAACAGCTCTGTTTAAAACAGGTCTGTTTAAACAGGTCTGTTTAAAACAGGTCTGTTTAAAACAGGTCTGTTATTTATGCTGTTTGCTTGTCTGTTTGATTCCAAATGATATTATAACGACACCGTTAGGGTATTATATACTGATCGAAGCCTTTCCAAAACGACCGTTTTGTACTTTAGCGTCCTTATTTATTACCATGAACCGTATCGATTTCCCAAGTCTCTGAGCACGTCACGAAACAACTGCCTTTATTCCTTCTTCAATATGTGACGCAAATTTCATCCTGTTCAAAAGCTCTATAAAATTGGCGTTGTCTCTAATCAACTGTTTATTTTAGTATAGGTTTGAAAGTAAACAGTCAATGTTATTGTGAGACCCATTGAAAAGTACCCTCTAATATGATTCTGAAGCGATATGGTCAAAATAAACACTGAATTGGGTTTTACGCTCGGTTCCATAATATCACATTATCGCTGAATAATAACCAATATCTTTCATGGGATCTAGAATTTCACCCAAAGTCGATATTTTCCTGATTCAACGATTTCGAATAGGCATACATTGTTTGAAACGAAGATTTCGGTTCAGTTAAGACTGAGCATTGTTTGTTCTCCCACAATTGGGGAAAATTATCCCACGCTGTTTGGAATAACTTTTTTATCTCCTATTTCCAGCTCGGGTCAAATCATCGAGATTTCAAATAGGTAGTTTTGAGTTTGAACCACTGTCTATGTTTGCTGTTGTTGTTGGTGACCGTCAATTAAAGCTGCACGACTTGTCAATATGATTCTTTATTTATACACCTAAATTACATCTTCGTTTAGTTTAAAAAATTTTGATGTATATACAATTTCGAGCACTTTAATTTCATTTTCATTTTTACATATTACAAACATAAAGGTAATATTTGTTTAAATAATACGGAATACACCACTTCAAAATTCTATAAACGGCAAGCTTTCAGGACTATTAAATTTAAAATTAGGACAAACAATATTACAACAATTTACAAGAATAAATAACAATTTCTTTCTAAAATAGGTATTTCAAATCTATTTAAATTTTTACTAACAGATCATAAGTTTTAACTTTTGATTTTAGTTCTATGTAACACGAAACACAAGACTTTAGTTTAATCTTGCTTTTCTCAGGATACCGTTTACAACTCAAATCATATTTTATCTTCTTTATTTTGCATCAGGTCTTCTATTTGTTCCCTTTTGGAGAACTCTTTGCTCCTGATGCAAACTTTGCATTAATTCTTCATTATTATATTGTATTTTGCAGACTTATTAATTTCAATGAAACCACATCTGTCTAAAATCCAGTTTATATAATTGTTATAAACCTCACATCTAGTTACTTTTCTATTATTGTGTTTAGCACAAACGAACCAAACATATCTGGTTATTTTTGTGACATATTTGCATATCAGAATTTAAAAACATTTTGGTCATTACTATTTTTAATGATGGCCATCAGTTTTTTAATGATGGTGCTGTCACTATATTTTTTAGATACGACGCAAGACTATTTTTAGCGACCACCTTTTGTGAGGACATAAACCGGCTATTTTTTGATACAACATTTTAGGACGCGAACCAGATGTGTGTTAAAACACCAAAACATACCTGGATATTTCCCATTGTGACAGCCAGATTCAAACCACACATGTGTTTGGTTACCTACTATTTTTTTACTCCCCAGCTATTTTTAATGATGGTGCTTCATTTTATGATGTACCTACTCTTCATTTAATCAAGATATAAAAGACGTTTTTGCAATAAAAATATATAATTTATTTCCAAACAGTTATACATAGATATAATATTTAATT